>PVHX01003994.1:0-133012 GCA_004024805.1 Geosciurus inauris
AAGGACATCTGGGTTGCTTCCACAGTTTTGCAATTGTGAATTGTGCTGCTATAAACATTGAAGTGGCTGCTTTACTGTAGTGTGCTGTTTTTAAGTCTTTAGGGTATAGGCCAAGGAGTGGGATAGCTGAGTCAAATGGTGGTTCCATTCCAAGTTTTTTAAGCAGTCTCCATACTGCTTTCCAGATTGGTTGCACCAAATTGCAATCCCAACAGCAATGTTTAAGTGTACCTTTATCTCCACATCCTCGCTAGCACTTATTGTTGCTGGTATTTTGGATAGCTGCCATTCTGACTGGGGTGAGATGAGTAATTAGATTTTACTCTTATCACTTTCATTTAAATGTTTTAAGCATTGTTATTAGGTAAATAATTAAATTTTACCGTATTTCTCTTTGTGAAAATGATTAGGAACTACCATGAAAAGAGCAATGAGCTAAATATAACATGGATTTTTAGAGAGGACAATCTCAGATTTGATTCCCAGGGAAGAATAAGTAGTTACATGACACTAAGTAATTTATTACAGACTTCTCTGTGGTCATTTCCTCCAAAATGACTACTTGAGCATGCTATAAAAGGATTTAATTAAATAATATTTGCAGAGTGCCTAATAAGCTAGCTGACAGCTAAGATTCTCTATATTGCCCTTCTGTCCTTTGTTTATGCAATGTTTTCCTGCATCTTTAGTTTACTCATTACTTTCCCATTTCCTAGCTAATTTTATAAGCATACAGTCTTTTCTTTGTTTGTTTGTTTCATTTGAGTTTTAACTTTCTGTAAAACTGTTTTATGTTACATTGGTAATTTAATATTATGGAACCAATTTACTTCATGATATTCTTGCAATTTTCCACACAACAAACACTGGATTGCTCATAAAGGTAATTAATGGTCAAAGAAGCCAAGAAAGAGAGGGGAAAAGAGATACAAAATTTGTGTCAGATACAACTAAAATTACATAGAAAAAATAAAAGAAAGGGCAAAACAATGAGATTATAGACAAAGAAACAGGAAGAGTGAAAGCAGATCTTCCTAAAGGAGCAGAAGTAAAATCTCATCTTGGATCCTCTTGTTCCTGAGTAGTTTCACCACTCCAAGGCAAAAAATGAGGATGAGATGAAAGGACCTCATAAAATCACTTTTAGGACTAAACGATTTCACTATTTTTTAAAATATGTGTAACCACTAGAGTTATAATTTTTATAGCAAACTCTAAAGTACAGTGGAAAGAAAAGATTTATAATTTTTATACTTCTTAAATTCCTGTTAACTGTATCATTAATAGGATCTGCCACTTAATTAAGAAGTTTGTTGCCAGGCATGGTGGTACATGCCTATAATCCCAGCAATTTAGGAGGCTGAGGCAGAAGGATCACAAGTTCAAGGGAAGCCTCAGCAACTTAGTGAGACCCTGTCTCAAAGTAAAAAATAAAAAAGCCTGGAGGTGTGGCTCAGTGGTAAAGTGTCCCTTGGTTCAATTCCCAGTACTTAAAAAAAAAAAAAAAAAAAGCAGTTTGTTGTCAATGTTGATGCTAATAAGGCTGGTGTATTTTTTCATAAAATGACACTACTCAAAAAATATCTGATCAGTCACAGTAGAATTACTGGAGCACCTATGAAGACTTGCCAGAGAGCTAGTGAAAATTTACACCAAATATTTGGTAAATTTACACCAAATATTTTGGTAAATTTTATATTTGAGACCATTGCCACCATTGTAGAAGTTCTCTGATCAAATCACAACTCTCAGAGTTTTCTGTTGGATAGTTAATTGAGCAAGGAATGTAAGTAAGTTTAAAACTAGAACTAAATATAAAACATAGAGTATTTAGGAAGCCAGGCACGGTGGTGCATGCCTATAATCCAGCTGCTCAGGAGGCTAAAGCAGGAGGATCACAAGTTCAAAGCCAGCTTCATTAACATATTGAGGCTCTAAGCAACTCAGTGAGACCCTGTCTCTAAATAAAATACAAAAAAATAGGACTGGGGATGTGGCTCAGTGGTTGAGTGCCCTGAATTCAACCCTCCATCCAAAAATCCAAAGTGGCAGGGGGAATCAAATATCACAAAATATAAGGCACATCAGTAGAATTAGGAGGAGGAGAATGAGAGCGAGAGAGGGAGGAAGGGAAAGGGGTAGAAATATGGAATGAATTTAAGAAGATCTTGTTATATATATAAATAAATGTACCAAAAACTTTTACCTGTACATATATGGAGAAAATATCATTCGAAAAAGAAGGAGTGAAAGAAAGATCAATAGAGGAGAAGAGAGAGAATAGGAAGAGGAAGGAAGGAAAGGAAAGGGGGATTGGGGATTGAAATCCAATTCCTTGCATGTATGATTTTGTCAAAATGAACCAAAATACTATGTATAATTATAATGCTCTAATAAAAAAAGAATATACTCCAGTTATGTATGATGTGTCAAAATACATTCTACTATGATATATAACTAATTAGAATAAATTTTTAAAACATCTTAAAAAAAGGAAAAGAAAAAAATTATATATGGCACTATTTCCTTGTCTGAAAGCTGAAAGTTATAAAATTAAAAGTCAGATCATTGCCTTTGCAGGCAGATGTTTTCCTTCCAGAGTTTAAAGAAAGTAGAACGAATACTCAATAAATTAAAAGAAGAACTAGATTTTTAATTTTTAAAATCTAAATCATAGTGTTTATTGTGTCTCATATGTTATCATTGACAGGTTTTGATAAAGATTTTTGTATCCCTTTGTTACTAGAATGCATTTGTGCTATATTTCTCGAATAGTGTGCATGACATAATAAAAGTTAGTAAATATTTGATACACAGATAAGTGTGTTCATGACAATTCTATGACATTTATAGTGTTATTCCTTTTTTACCATAGAAGAACCCGAGAAGTACAAAGTAAAGATAATTTGTTGAAGGTTCTAACATTACAAAGTTGGAATTTGGAGTTTAGTTTTTTTAGCCCAAAATATTTTCAGTTTCCTATCAGACTTTAGAGGTCTTCTAATGAACTCAACTTGTAAAAGATTGATAACAACAATAATAAAGCATCACATAACCACAATAATAAAGCATCACATCACTTATTAAACATGCTCTGTGGCAGGTACAGTGTTAAAGACTTTGCATAAATTATGGCATTTAATCTTTATGGGATCTCTATGAGGTAAGGTATCTTGGTTAAGAACTTAAGATCTACCCCCCGCCCCCGGGATTCAAATATTGACTTTCCAGTTTACTAGTTACAAGAACTAAGCAGGTCACTCATACTTTTTATGCCTTAACTATCTCACAGTGATGCTTTCAGAGATTACATTAGTTGACGTAATGTGGACACATGATTTACTATGTGGTATGTAACCATAAATTTTAGTTTTTACATGAGAACATTGTGCTGCAGGTAAGGTGTTAGGACAAAGATAATAAAGAGCCAATAAATAGACGACTTAGAATTCTGAGACAATTGAGAAATAACATTAAGTAATACAATCTAAGTTCACATCTCATCAAATTTATGACACAATCTATATTAAGATTTATGTTAGTTTCAGAAAGGTTCAAATGTAAACAAATGTAAACAAAAAACAAAGTAGCTAGTAGTGATGGTAAGATTCATATTAATTTTATGTATACTAAAATTTCAAATAATACATAGTTTATAATCAACCTAATATGGTAGATAGTAGATTCAATTTTTACTGTAATTTTTACTAAGCTTATTTTTAAAAATGCAAAACATATCTATTAGCAAATGAACTTAATAAAATTCAATCCTAAAAATAGACCCATTATTTTTAATCAGGTAATCACAGGCATTATTGAGTTACATACTGACTGTTCCTTTGGGAATACAATTTCTATATTTGACAAAGATTAGCTAACAAAGAGATTTTAGACAGGTTATGTCCCTAGATGGAGAAATAAGGAAGAGTCTGGGTTAAGTATACTTTAGTTCTCCTTCCAGATACCAATCGGAGTGAATTACTCCTGTGGAAGAGGATGGGAGTGTTTAGTTAGCAAACACGGTTTCCTTCAAATGAAGGCATCTCAGGAACAGAGTAGATCTTCCCTTATTGAATGGAAGAGTCATGTATCAAGAACAATTTTGTCTGACTCCACAATCCATGCCTTTAGCCATGGCACTAAGCACATTTAAAAGACATGAAGAATGGTGTATAAGTTCAAGAATACAGTTTTCAAAATTAAATTTCCGAATGAGCTGTGACTTATGGAAATGCTGATGGTTCCAAAAGTCATATAAATTTAAACTTGGAGCAAGATCCACAACTGAATGAGCCAAATCCGAAATGGAAATATTGAGATATATGCAAAGATCACTGATGAATTCAAGTTCTAATTTATTATAAATAATTGTGCTTAAATGAGCTCAAGTTTCCACATCCAAATGAATTGTACCCAAAGTTAATATAATATTTTTAATACTTAGTCCAATTACTTGCAAAATTGATATTTGATTATTTCTGGAGAAAATGATTTTAGAAATAAGTGAAAGATAAATAGTGATTTTTCTAGAAAGTGGCAAACATTCACATTAGTGAAACAAATAATGATTATTGGTAAAATAGTAAAATAGATTATTAGACTGATAATGTGTAAAATATTGAAAAGATAAGTGATCACTTGTATCCCCCCTAGGTTTTATTAAATTATTCAAAGTATCCTCTGTGAGTTCAATACCAAATAATTATATCTTTTCCTAATCAGTCTCTGTACTGTCAATCTTATCATGTCTTGCTACTTGGTGGTACCACACCCTCATTCATTGACATTTTTGATCTGATCTCAAGATATCCTTTCCACATCAATGTAGTGTAAGACTGTGGCATCCATGAAAGATCTAATGGAGGAAACAGATATGATCGACAGCCCCATATCTCATCCCTTCGAATTCACATTTGCCTATGTACTAAAGCCATGTTTATTCCTGGTTGCTCCCAAGCAAAGACTGAGCATGACAAAATTACTAATATAGGCCTAAAGCTGTGGGAGATGACGCTCATCTGGAAGACTTTCGTTTAGAAATTTCTCTTTGGTCTGACCATGACTTTCTAAGAACTTCAATGCAATCTGTGATTGTGCTTAAATGAGCACAATGTGATTAAGTCCAATGTGATTCAGTCCAATTTCCTTTCCCCTTTCCTGCTAGAGGTGTTAGCTCTCTGCCTTATTATTTGAATGTTTGCTTTGCCTACCCCTGTTTGTTTCCCCTTCTTTCTCTTCATATTTATTTTTTCCAATAATATGTATTATCTAATGTAATAATATATATTATTTAACATATTATATATTCTGTAACATAATATATTATCTATTAGACTGACTTCAATAGTTATAGAGGTTGCTCTTTTGCAATAGAATGAATCATTATTTGAAAACTTAAAGCTCTTTCTCTAATAAAGTCAAGCATTTGTTCCTGTTTTCTTTTGTCTTCATAATTTCTCGTACTGTGGGTTGGGTACATCTTTTAATTATTCTTTCTTGAATATTGTACTTCCTGTGTGTGCCTTACTTTGACTGATATGGTATAGGAAGAAACAACAATTTGCTAGTTTGGAGAATTCATGAAAACACCAGGATTTTCTGCTTGCTCTCTTGTGTTGGTGCCATTTTCTATAAAAGGAATATGCCTTAGCCAGCTCAGAAGTAATGGAAAGGAAAATATATTTGGAACATTCCTGATTCCAAACCAAATCCTTGAGCCACGCACAACCAATGTGCAACCTGAAGCAGACCTTCCTAAATAATCTCCAAAAATATGTGAGAAAATGAAATACTTACTGCTTATGCCACTGAATTTTAGGGTGATTTATCTTATTAGTAAACTCTCCAGCAACCTGATCAAAGAGATCTCAAATAAATACAAATATTTAAGCCCACTAAATTTCATCAACTCAATCTCTTGGATAAACACTGAATATTGCTAATTACCCAAGTTGTACCACTACAAAGTTGTTAAATATCAATATATGAAAATTTTTGTTACAAATTTTTGTTGTTTTAGCTTCCTCTCACATTGTAATTAATCTCAAAAAACTTTGTTTGACCTCATTGAAACTGCCTCCTCTCACTTTTTAATCTCGATGTACTTTCCAATCTGATTTCAAAACTGTACTTGTTTCCTTTTTCATCACTGATCCCAAACATGCCACTTCAATCTCTTGGCACATCTTAGACCTCCTGAATTTCCACTATGGTATTAGCTTCACGTTTCTATAAGAAAATACATGAGATTATTATTTTATAAAGAGAACATATTTTTTTTGTTTTGTTTTATTCTTTTTTTTTTTTTTTTTTTCTCTTTTCCTTTTTCTTTTTTTGCAGTTGTAGACATTACAGTCCAAGACTGGGCAGAACCACTGTTTGGGGCCTCTGACTGGGATGCCAGATGGCAATGACAAGAGCATGTAAAATAGCAAACTGCTCACCTCTTGGCCAGCAAGTAAAACAAAGGAAAAGAGAGAAAGTGGTCCACAATCCTGTTCAAGAGTATGACTCAATGAGCTACAGATCTCCCACTGGTCCCTACCTGCTAAAGGCTCACCTCTCCAAAAAGTGCCACTCTCGGAACCTTTAACACATGGACCTTGAGGGGAAAGCTTGTATCTTAACCACAGCAATCACATCTGCTCTAAAGTCTTAAACGTGAATCAGTTCAATTATCAATATTTTCTTCTAGGACACACCTTCAATGCTAAATGCTATTGGGAAAGTAACTACATAAATTTTAGCATTAGGAATATTATAAACTTGCTGTATCTGATATCATGTAGTTACCAAGGTCTGTCAGTTATACGAGGGATGAATTTGTCTCTTTTTAAAATACTACACAACTGTTGTATATGAATACATGCACTAATCTGTATTACAATAAATTTTATAAGTCATTATTATAATTATTATATTCTTTGTTATTCAAAAATGCTTTCGATAGCTGACTCAACTACAATTATTATTTTATTTTATTTTTCGGGGGGGTTACCAGGGATTAAACTCAGGGCACTCGCCCCCTGAGCCACATCCCCAGCCCTATTTTGTATTTTGTTTAAAGACAGGGTCTCACTGAGTTGCTTAATGCCTTGGTTTTGCTGAAGCTGACTTTGAACTCACGATCCTCCTGCCTTAGCCTCCAGAGCCGTTGGAATTACAGGCATGTGCCACTGTACCTGGCTATAATTATTTTTAAATAACTTAATGAAGTTATTATAGGTCAGAAAGAACACAACTTAACTCCAGGCCAGGTATTTTCAACCTTGGAACTATTGACATTTTAGGTTAGAAAACTGTTGGGCCAGGACAGGGATATCCAAGGTACATCCTGGACCTCCTTTCACCAGATGCCCTTATCAGTACTGTTTTCCTGAGTTGTTTCAGCCCAAACTATCTTTAGAGAGTGCCACATTTCTACTGGGCATGTTGGCAAAATCACTGATAGTTGAGAACCACAATTCAATGCTGTAGCCATTACCTAATGTGATTGTTAAGGTTTCCAAATTAAATAGTAGACACTATGGTCTGAATGTTGTTGGTGTCCCCTCAAAACTGATATATTAACATCTAAATTCAAATGCAGTTGTCTTAAGAGATGAAGCCTTTAGGAGGGGATTAAGATGTGGTTAGTGTTCTTTTTTACAAGCAGCTCAAGGCAGCTCATTCACCCATCTGTCATGTAAGAAGAAACGAAGGCACCATCTCTGAAGTATTAGCCTTCACCAGACATTGAATCTGCTAGCACCTTTGTCTTGGACTTCAGAGTTTCCAGAACTATGAGCAGTAGATTTCTGTTGTTTATAAATTATTCTATCTTGTTGTTTTTCATACAATAACTCAAATGGATCAAAATAGTAAGCTAGCAAAACTCGTTTTCCTAGTACTAAGATTCTTGAGATAACATTTATCTTAACTTGAGAAGAGAAAGTAAGACAATCAAGCACGATTCAATAATTAAATCTTAATATTAAAGGTAGATAAAAGAATAACAACATGCTATTTCCTGACCTTACACCTGTAGATGCATACCTGCTGTTATTAGGATGAGAGGATTTTTTGTTTGTTTGTTTGTTTGGTACTAAGGATTGAACTCAGGGGTACTCGACCACTAAGCCACATCCTCAGCCCTATTTTGTGTTTTATGTAAAGACGGGGTCTCACTGAGTTACTTAGCGCCTCACCATTGCTGAGGGTATCTTTGAACTCATGATTCTCCTGTCTCAGCCTCCCAAAGTGCTGGGATTACAGTCGTGCACCACCATGCCTGGCTGAAAGTTGTTTTTAATAAAGAACCCATAGCGTACATCTGTCTTCCAAATATTAGCATAAAGGATGAGATAGAGTCCATCTTTTCAGATGGCACCTCAGAGTTCTGTTGCATCTGCAGTGATACTTAGCATTAGCAGAAGTGTTTCCTTGGAGATGCGACAATGTCTCCAGGAGAGGTGGCATTCTTGCCACAGTGACAATAGGAATTAAAATATAGTAGTATGGAGAAGAGTGGAGGTGTGCAGACAGGGTAGGAAGAGCATAAAGGAGACAAAAATAGTAAACAACTCTTACTTTACTTTTGACTCCCATGAAGTGAAACTCATTGGGTTAATCTTTTCAGAATTTATTATAAGCCTGAATTTTTTAAAAAAACATAAAACACTGGGAAATGTTTAAGGCATTCAGTGTAAGGGATGGCTTTGTAATGAGAAGGACCATTTAATAAGTTCAAGCATACATATGTCCCTGCTTTGTTTCCTCAGGACATTTGCTGATTCACAATATGGAGCATAGATGCCTAACAGAACCAAGTGGCCTGAAGTTTTTATTATTGTTAGTGGTTTAGGGAGAGAGAAAAAAAATATAAAATTTAAGACCCTCAAGGTGTTTAGAATTTGAGACACTAAGATCCCAGAAGAAACAAACAAATACACTACATTTTGCCTCTATCTTGTATGTAATTTCTTCAGAAGGCATTTTCTGACTACTTCCATGTACACAGATAGGGATACATGCATAACCATGATGCTAAAAGGCTAAAAAACCAAGTAAGAAAATTTAATAGTACTGTAAAGACAAAAATTGAAGTTCGTGACATCCCATGATGTAATAACCCTGGGAAACCCTTGTAGTTAAGAAAGTTGAAAGACAGTCATTTTTCACATAATAATAAATATAAGATGGACTAGCTTCAATTGTACAAATATGCTCTGTGTGTACATTATCCAATATTCAGAAAAAGGAAGTTATTTGTACCAGAAAAGAACAAGATCCACAACCTTTTGATGTTTTTTATATAAAATTGTTGATAGTCAATAAAAATTGTCAGACATGCCAAGAAACGGGACTAAATATAAACAAGTTAACCCGACAACTTAAACAACTTATTTATTTATTTTTAATACTGGTATTTAAAATAACTGTCATATGTTCAAGAAGATAGATTCAAAGAAGGGGAATTTCTACTATATAAATTTACTGTGTAGTTTTTACTGTATAAAGAGTAGACAGTGGGACTACAAAATGATAAAATAAAATAACTAAATTTAGGAATTTAGTAAGCAGATTTAACAGTAGATTTGCTATATTCAAAACCAATGATTAATGATCCAAATGAGTACCCCAAAATTCATGTGTTAGAAAGTTAATCAATGATCGTGTGGGGAGGTAGATCCCCATAGTCCTTCTCAAGTGACTTAAGATTGTGGAGGCTCTTCCCCTGTACATGGATTAATCCTTGTCTTAGTATGTTTTATTTTGTTAATAACATAATAACACAGACTGACTCATGTTAGCTCATGGTTCTAGTCCCAGGTCCACAGGCTGATTCTGATGATGGCTTTCTTGTAGGCAGAGTCCCAGGTCGGGCAGAGCATCACACAGTTAGAGACAGAGACTACTCAAACTGACTTTTATACCTGACCCTCCCTGGTGATAACCCATGAACTCCTCAATTCATTAATAAAATGAATATGTGATTAGGAAGATGACTAGAAGATTCTAACCATCTCTTAAAGGTCCTACCTGGTCACAATCTTAGTATTTCATAAGAGGTATTACATTTCATCATGAATTTTAGAGGGGACAAACCATATCCAAAGCATAGCAATGCCACAGTAGAAAAGTGTGTCCTGTTGCCATGTGCAACGTGTGGACACAACCTCCTCCACTCTGGAGGTTGCAGCATTCAGGTGCCATCTTGGAAGCAGAGAGCAGCCCTCACCAGAGACCTACACCTTGATCTTGGACCTCCTAGTCTCTACTTGTGAGAAACCTATCTCTGTTCTTCATAAATTACCCATCTGTGGTATTCAAACTATGACATATTGGAAAACAAATCAATTTTTTAAATCTTGGAAAAGAAAAAAGAAAAAAAAAACAGGAAAAGTTTGAAAAAGGCTGCAAAGCAGACAAATGACATGTAAAGACATATACAAGAAAGCCAAACTAGGTTTGAAACTTACATCATGACAAAATATGCCTTTAAAAAGCATAAATAATAAACCTACCCTATCAGAGATTTAAAAAAACTCTTTCACTAACTGATAAAACAAATATACTTGAGTTTAGAAAAGAATATATTTCAACACATTAAGAAAGTTCATAAAAATTCTAAATAAATTTCAAAGGACAGATATAATCCAGAATATAGTTCTTAATCATAATTTTATTAATTCAGAAATTAATAACAGAAGACATATACATATGTTTCCATCAGATAGATCTTGTAATATCAAAATAAAATAAAAATAAAAACACATAATAAAATATATGGTATGCAGCTAAAATAATGCAGAGAGGAAATTTATTGATAAAATTGTTTTCACTAGAAAAAGCTGTGATAAAAATCGATGATTCCATGAGGAGGTAGCAAAAAAAAATTATACTTGAAGTGAGTTAAAGAAAATAATAATGAAGCCGAGGGTGGTGGTGCACGCCTGTAATCCCACACTTTGGGAGACTGAGACAGGAGAATTGAGAGTTCAAAGCCAGCCTCAGCAATGGCGAGATGCTAAGCAACTCAGTGAGATCCTGTCTCTACATAAAACACAAAATAGGGCAGGGGATGTGGCTCAGTGGTCGAGTGCCCCTGAGTTCAATCCCTGGTACCAAAAAAAGAAAAAGAAAAGAAAAGAAAAAAAAAGGAAAGAAAAGAATAATGAAAATAAAACAGAAATTGAAGAAATATTAGTGAACACATCCAAAATGTGGTTCTTTGAGAAGAGTAACAAAATTGATAAGCTGCTGCTAATATTGAAAGGATACTGGAAACACAAATTAGCAATGAAAGGACTGAGAAAGCAGAACTAGAGATCCTCTGGATTTCAAAAGGATAATAGGGAAAATGAACAAATTTATGCCAACAATTTTGACAAATTAGTGAAAAATAGATACTTTAAAAAATACATTTATCCACATTAACATGAGAAGAAATAAAAAATAAAATTAGCTTTGTATCTACTAAAAATGTTAAAACATGCTAAGAGCCTCCAACAAAATCTAACTTTAAGTCCAATCTAACTTTAAATCTAATTTTGCTGGTGAATTTAATTAATAAGATCTGAAATAATACCAACACTGTAAAAATATTTCAGAAAATAGAAGAAAAGGGAACAAAATCCAGCTTATTTTCAGAATAATATTATCAATAATAAAAACTAGAATATTATTGTTATTATTTTTAGGCCAGCATAATGTTCACACTGAATTCTGTCCAAAGTATCAAAAGAAAATTTTATACTGCTATCACTTATGAATATAGACAAAAAATTCCTTACCAAAATAGTCTGTCCTTTATCCATTCTTTATAGATTTCATATTTGTAAATTTGCCTACTTGCAAAAGTTTATTTATAACTCAGAATCAATACTGATGATACTTTCCCAGTCATTTGCACATAGTGTGCCTGTATATGCACAGAACAATGAAAATTTTGAGTCCTCATATGTGCATGTTCCCAGGTAAGGTCAAACTCCTGTTCCCGATTTTCTACTGTACACTAGTGTCCTTTTTATAATAGCTTAGTGCCACATTTTTGTGCATTGTTGCTAGTGATTGTGCTCTTTAAAATGGTACTCAACTGTAGTGCTATAAGTTGTCCTAAGTGCAAGAAACCTGTGATGTACCTTCAGACATAAATATATGTGTTAGATAAGCTTTGCTTAGCCATGACTTATGGTGCTGTTAGCCATTAAGTTCAGTGTTATCAAATCAATAACATATATTAAATAAAGTATCTTCAAACAGAAATACACATAAGTTTAAATATTGATTGGTTGACACAGATTTTGTAACTGTCAATTCACAGTAACCTAACTCTGAATTCCCTTAGGTGCAATGATCCCATAGTCACTAATTCAGAATTGGTGGCAACTTTAAGAATATAACTAACAAGAATCAACTGTATTAGCAACTCAAAACCATCCATATACTAAAAAGAAAGCCAAAAGAGTAATAAGCTATGAGGCTGTGGATAACTGAAGTGAACAAGAGGATGTGTTCATTGCAATAATTCAGTAAACTGTACATTAAGAATTTGTACACTTTATATATGCCATACATCAAAAATACTTACAACATAATAAAAGAGAAGGTTAAGATGCCAGTGAAAAGTAACAGGATGTCTTTTTGAACACATGATTTGAGACCCACAGATATTCCAATCTGTTCTTCTAACATATTCTATTACCAGTCTATTGTCTATCATTTAAGAATATTAAGTTTGATACAATATTCAACTTATATCTTCACCTTTCCTTGGATCTGCTTCTTGATACCAGCTTCATTTCTTGTACATGGTTTTGCTATCAAAAATTAGTGTTCTGGATCCAGTGCCTAAGACCTTCAATGCTATACATGAACTAAGCAGCACTACAAAATTTGGAAGATCAGAAATACTTTTTATAAAAGTATTTCCAATTTAGGCTAAAATTTGTACTCGGCCCAATATTTGCAGTCATCGCAAAGAACTGAATCACAGACATTATTTGACTTATATCAAATTAATATTTCCATAGGAGAACTTAGTACCTGGATGTTACTGTATTAGGGTGGCTAGCTGTTTCAACAAATAAGACTTCACTTGTATAATTCTGTAAGCAAAAGGGAAGTTTATATCTCTTTCACATAAGAGTCCAACATGGTTACAGATCTGGTTTGGAGGAGGGGTTTGCGCAATCCTTCAGGGACCCAGACTGATTGAGGTCATGACAACTTCAACATGTGGTTTCCAAGGTCACTTGAAATTGAAATCCATAGAATGAATTCTATGAAATTCATATAATGGAAGAGTGGATATGGGTGATTATATGGGCACAGTCTGGATATAGTGAACATCAATTTTACTGACAATCCATTGGCAAGAACTCAGTCACATAGCCACACCTAAGGGAAATATAATGAAGTTCAGTTTCCAGGATGAGAAGAAAGCATGGATTTTGGTAAACAGCCAGTCATTTTCACCAGACCTTGGAAGCACAGTGCTGCTGAAAATTTCAGACATGAACTGCTGATAACATTTAAGAATACGTTACTATGATCTTTGGACAGAGTAGGATAATATCTTGGACTTTTTCAGGCTTATGATGTCGATGGCACAAGAAAAAGCATTTGGTAAAGAAGAGGTCAAATGCAATACAAATTTCAGAGAGAAGATAGAGCCAGTGATTTATTTCGGAATTCACCATTATAATTAGAATCAAGAAATAACCATTTTCATGAAATCATCAGAGCACAAATTATAGCAACTGGGAGATTATTTTAGAATTGGAGGAAATTTTAGACATGGGGTTCATTATTTGTAAACCCCTCTGTCTGTGGAAATAGATAATGACATATGCATTATTATAAGCATGGCTAGTGCTGCCACACAGTCAGTTTAACCTCCAGTTCTCAGCTGGATTCACTTTAAAGTTGGAGACTGCTGATGCTCCATTTAATGACTCTTTTCTTTTTCTACTTGTTTCCATTTCAGCGGTTACCATTTTGTCCTGGCTCTCATAACTTCACACATGGATTATTTCAACAGACTCCTAGCTGTTCTCCATCAATTCAGTTTCATGCCAATCCATTCTTCATAGTGCTTACAAAATTAATCTTCCTGAAATACTAGTTCATCACATCTCCTGCGTTTTCCAGAATGACGTGGTTCTCAGGTTCTTTCTGAATCAGACATAAGGCTATCCACTTTTTTTCCTTTTCGCTCCTGCTCTCATCAGTCTAATGTCCTTTATGGCCCCTTAACACAGACACGCAATCTTATGACTCTCCATCCAACATGCTCCCTTCCATCTCTGTGTCTTTCACTCTTTCAATCTCTCTTTTCTCCAGGTCTCCCCTCTTCAGCCACTCTTCACTGTTTCTTGAAGAAATAACCAAATATTTCTATTTTCAAATCCTGATCTTACTTTTATCCCATTTGACACCTCCCAAGAGTTGTTAACTCTCAATTTACGCTGAATTTCACTAGAGGCTTCGTATTTGCAAATCAAATTTTGCTGTTGGATATGGGGAAGGAGGACAAGTATACATACCTGTGATTCTATATCAAGTAGTATGTGTTCTGATTGTCTCCTCTGCCTTCACTGTTCACAATATAATGTACCATGTGTAGAAATTACTTGGTCTGTTATGTGTTACTTATACAGGAAAGATTTTATTTTATTTTTGTACTAGGGATTGAGGCCAGGGGCACTTAATCACTGAACCACATCCTCAGGCCTTTTATATTTTCATTTTGAGCCAGGGTCTCACTAAGTTACTAAGGCTGGCTTTGAACTTGTGATCCTCCTGCCTTGGCCTCCAGAGCCACTAGGATTACAGGTGTGCACCACCACATACAGCAGGAATGTTTTTATTTTATTCCATTTTTAAGAAAAAGATTTACCTTATGAAGATGCTAATATATGATGAGACAACATGAATGTACCACTGAAGTCCTATATACTTGACAAGAGCAAACTACGAATTTGGCTAAGGGTTTTCTAGCCATCATTGAATAGGGGAAATCCTGCACAGAAGTAAACTCATTGCTCAGGAAAAATGAATCTAATTTATATTCCTTATATTTTATCCAGCCATATTTATAAACAACTATTATTAGACCAATATTTTAAGAAGATTATTACTCTTCAAATTTTGAACCATTGAAAAGCAACTGGGACAAAAGAATATTGAAAGAATTGGGACATGTATTAGAACAGAGCTCTCTGATCTTTCAGGCATTCACTTGAGAAGCAAATTGTCCAACTTCTGGTAGTTAGAGTGAACAGAATAGTTTCCCAATATTCAGTTAGCACTAAGAAAAAACCATGAACCCCTATATTTTATAGTTGAAAGAGACTTTTTATGCAAAGAATAATCTTATTTTTAACCTGTTGTTTTGTACTCAATTTGTATGGCCTTTCTTTTAGGTACAAAGCAGGCCCTGTGTTCTTCCCTTGACATGGTAGAAACCAGTTCTCCACACATTATAAGAGTGCTCTTTTTACTTATTAAGAGAATCCTGGATGAATTCAGAGAACCAATGTATCAGCCAAAGATATTTGCTTCAGAGACTCTCTTCCAGTTGAAATAGATATATGGCATTGCTCTGTACAGGGAGATATAATGAGGATTTTGAGGGAAGCCTCCATTTTGATGATGCAAGTACTACTCCTATGTTCCTCCTTTTTTATTTATTCAGAGAAAGTAGTCACTATGTCTGGAGAGGACAGAGGTCCTTTATAGGCTTAAGGCTACAAGCATGAAGACGAAAGCTGTATCTTCATGATGGAGGACAAAGACAGAGAGGTCTTGGTCTCTGTGGCAATTGTTGAGTCACTGCATAAATCCAAGACTACCTACCTCTGAACTTCACCTACTTCATGGTATAAGTTTGAGCTGGGAAAGTACTTTAGCTATATATGCTAGGATGATGGAAATTGAGATGAAGTTGGGTAGAACCCAGATCTGGAAGAATGATGGGCCTTGCGCGTTTTCCTGTCAGGTTGGAGTTCAGCGTGTATGCCAGTGGTCCATATCTACTGCCTACAGTGCAGCAGTTGATTCATATTGAGTTGTTGTTGGTAAGCAAGGAAGTTGCATATGGTAGTCAAGGCACAAAAAGTTCACATTATAATTAGGTGGAAGATTTCAGTGTTTCTGACTGATTAGAATTCCAGAAATTAAATATCTATGAAGTAAAGTATCCTATTGCTGAAAATTGGCAAAGGTAGGGTAATTCTCAAAGTCCATTCTAGCAGTCCAACCTTGTAGGATTCAGAGAAGAACTTCCCACTGCATAAATTGACCACTAAAGATTCAAATTGAGGCAAATGCCTTTAACAGAAGCAGTCTACACAGTGACTATGAAGAGATATAACTAGTTATATTCTGCATATACTTTGAAGATAGTGCCCATTGAACTCCTAAAAAATTGGATGTGAGGTATGAGAGAAAGAGGAGTCATACATGATCCAAGGATTTTGGCTGAGCCTCTGAAAGATGGAAATATCATCAGGCGTGATGAAGAGGCTCAGAAAGGAACAGTTTTGGAGGAAGGTCAGCAGTTCAGATTTGGACAAGACCAATTTAAATGTTTATCAGACATCCCTATAGAGATATCATCCCTATATGAGTGAAATATTTTTTAGATAATTCTTGGCAGAAGAAAGAAATGTAGGTGTGATCAGCAAACAGATAATATTTGATATCATGAGACTAAACAGATACATCTAAAAATGAGGAACATTGGGTGTGAAGGTAGAATTTAGAATAGGTAGATATGAAAAAGTAAAATCTTATACATAATGCTAAAGCCATCTGACTTTATTGTATGGAAAACTGATCAGCAAGTGCTGTGTGGCTAATACTGTAATGAGAAGTTTGCAACCATGAGGAAAATGGAGGAATCATTTCTCACTTTGAGCTCAGATTCTACTGGATCAGGGAAATGTTTGAAGTTAAGTGTGAAGTGGGACCAGCTGAGGACAGCGAATTAAAAAATAGGGGAACAAGAAGGGGCAAATGCACAGGTACAGACCTAGTGACTGAAATCTCTGGAAAACAGTAAGGTAAACTTTTTTGGTTGTGTTGTAAACAACCACAAAAAAGACTATTATCAGAATTTATGATATTTATTGTATTTTAATACATTGTTAACATACTTATTACACATTTGGTCATTTGGAGGTTTTTGTTTATGTTGCTTATGTTTATGCTGGATCTTGCTCAAAGTGTTGTGTCTTCTTCTGTTTCTTATTGTATAATGTGAACTTAGGATCTCTGGAACTTTATTTTTGAGAATTTTTAAGTTCTGAGATGTCTAGTTGAAAAGTAAACTTATACCATGAAAATTC
This sequence comes from Geosciurus inauris, assembly GCA_004024805.1. Lineage (NCBI taxonomy): Eukaryota > Metazoa > Chordata > Mammalia > Rodentia > Sciuridae > Geosciurus > Geosciurus inauris. Next base: position 17,334 of record PVHX01003994.1, read on the forward strand.
ATGTTTACTTCTGTTAAGTTCTAAAACATTACTAATCCTAAAACATCACCAATTTATGTGAACCTTAAGGGATTTGGGGAACCACAAACAAAAGTGTGATTTGGTGTATAACCTTAGATGAAAGTTAGTGTGAGGTTATGCATTCCTTTTTTTGTGTGTGGGGGTGATACCAGGGATTAAACTCAAGGGCACTTGAACACTGAGTCACATTCCCAGCCCTATTTTGTATTTTATTTAGAGACAGGTCATTGAATTGCTCAGCACCTCGCTTTTGCTGAGGCTGGCTTTGAACTCTCAATCTTCTTGTCTCAGCCTCCAGAGCCACTGGGATTACAGGCATGAGCCACCATGCAGGGCTGGTTATACATTCTTAGAGGATATTTTTCTTTTTCTTCACCCAGCTCCAAATTCAGGACAAGACAGTTTCCTTGTTTTACCATTCTATGGGGAAAGTTCACCCTCTCAAAATTCCTATTGTGCCTTTTGCAGCCCAAGTATTCTAGAACTCTCTGATATTAAAGGAAGTTTCTTGTCTTTCCTCTGGAAGCTCCATGTCATCAGAATCTTACCTTTGTTTTTGGACAAAACTGTATTCCATTCTACTTTACATCTCTGTATTCCTGTTTTCCATTCAATAGTATCTTCTAACATTTTTATCAGCTCAACAATGCTTTTATATATTATTTTTATTTAAAAATCTATGCATTGAATTCATGAATCACTCAGGGTAGCATGGACATTTTAACAATATTCCATGAACATGGTAAGTCTTTGTACTTTTTTGTATGTTCATTAATTTGTCTCATTTAATAGTTTATAATTGACAACGCAGAGATTATTCACTTCTTGGTTATGTTTATTTGTAGGTATTTTATCTTTTTGTAACTTGTGCACAGATTTGATTTCCTGATTAATTTTTCAGCAAGTTTGTCATTGATATGTGAAAACACTACTGATTTTAGTGCATTGATTTTATACTGAAACTTCACTGAATTTTTTTTAATCAATCCTAGCAGTGTTTTGTGGAGTTTTTAGGCTTTCATATTTATAAAATCATGTTATTTACAAACGAGAATAACATGATTTCTTCCCTTTCTGGTTGGATGTCTTTTATTTCTTTCTCTTGCTTAATACTACTCTAGCTAAGATTTGTAGTACTATGTGGCATGAGTCCTGAAAGTGAACATTCTTATCTTATTCTAGATCTTAGAGAAATATTTCAGTTTTATCATGTTCATTATGATATTGGCTGAGAGTTTTTAATTTATGGCATTTATTTTGTACGTAATTCATTGAGAGTTTCTTGAAGAAATGTTGAATTATGTTGACTGTCTTTTCTTCCTCTATTATGGTGATCTGTGCTTTTTTCATTTATTCTGTTGATGTGATCTCCTATCAAAATACAAATGATGTTCTTCACAAAAATAGGAAAAGCAGTCCTAAAATTTATGTGGAGTCATACAAGACCTCAGACAGTAAAACAATCTTAACCAAACAGAACAAAGCTGGAGACATTGGGATATCTGAGCTCAAAATATACTACAGAAACATAGTAAACAAAACGGCATGCTACTGACATAAAAACAAACATATAGTCCACGGGAATAGATTGGAAAAAGGACATCCTCTTCAATAAATGGATCTGGGAACACTGGATGTGGAAGAATGAAACTAGACCCCTATGTGTGACCAAATATAAAAATCAACTAAAAATGGATTAAAGATTTAAATGTAAGATCAAAACTTACAAAACAAAAGCAGAAAGCAGGAAAAATGTCTCAAGATATTTGTATAAACAGTGGTTTTTGATAAGACTATAGAAGCACAAATAAAAGCAAAAATTACAAAATGGGATTATAGACATTTCTACACAACAAAGGAAATAATCAACTGGGTAAAGAAACAACCTAAATAATGGCAGAAAATATTTTCAAATCATTCTTCCAAGAAGGGATTAATATCTAGAACATATAAATCATTTAAAAAATTCAACAACAAAACCCAAATAATCTGATTATAAACGTGTAAATGATCTGAGTACACATTTCTCTAAAGATACACAAATGGCCAAAAAGCATATGAAAGAAATGCTCAGGATCACTAGTAGAGAAATATCAAAACTACAATGTGAGATCTCACCCTACTTGAAATGCTTATTATCAAAAGCAAAAGATACAAATGCTGAAGAGGCTGTGGAGAAACAGGAATTCTTACACATTGTTGGTGGGAAGGTGAACTAGTATAACCACTATAGTAAAGAGTATTCAGGCTCCTCAAAAACAAACAAACAAACAAACAAAAACCCTGAAAATAGAGCTAACACATGATTCCTCAATCCTACTACTGGGTTATAAAGTAAATGGAAATGAAATTGGGATGTTGAAGAGACACCAACATTTCTGTTTAATCACGCTAACTGACATTGAATAAACTGAGGTGTCCACTGGAAGATGAATTAATGAGGCAAATGTGATGTATATGCGCCATCAAATATTATTTAGCTATAAACCAGAATGAAAGTATTATTTACAGCAAAGTGAATGGAACTTTCATAACATGAAATAAGCCAGACACAGAAAGACAAATACTTCATGTTCTCACTCGTGTGTGGAATCTAAAAGAATCATGTCATAGGAGAGTAGATAGTGATCACTGGACACAAGAAGGGCAGGGTTCAAGGGGGATAGGAGAAGGGTGGATAATGAAACCAAAACACAGTTAGCCTGGAGGAATGAGTTTTAGTGTTCTACAGCACAGTAGGATGACTTAATTTACAACTCACCACATATTTTATAAATAATTGAGAAAAGGAAATTCAAAGGCTCCCAACATAAAGAAATAATAGATGTTTAAGGAGGCAATGCTAAAGATCATTACCCTGATTTAATCACTATACATTGCACACATGTATTGGATTATCACAATCTCTATCCCACAAAAATGTACACTGATTATATCAGTTTTTTAAAAAAATCTATTCATTCTGTGTAGTTATAATAAAGGAGAAATTCATAGGCTTCATATCAAGCCCTTCATTTTCTAAAGACTGTATTGCTGGACTAGCTATCTTTACAAGACTAGTTGTTGGGTATATAATTGAATTACTTCCTCATATAGTGAAAATAAACTTTTATAATACAGACTTCTGTATTATACATGTTTTATACTTCTGTATTATACATACGAATTCTGATACATGTAGTAGATACTAACTTAAATAATGAAGAAAGTGAGATTGTTTAGTTGATGCTTATTCTTTATGTGATATTCTAAAAGTAACAAATCTCAACTAGACTGAACTGTTTGTTGAGAGGACAATGCTTGTAGTTCAGCAATGTTCTGTGGTCTTAATAAGGGCAATTTCATCATTAAATATAAAATTGGCATGAAATCGTACAGCAGTCTTTGCTAACTTGTTACTGTGATAAAAACAGACATGCACTCTGGGAGTGTCCATCTGGCACCTTCAGTAATAAATTAAAATTTGATTTTTAATGATCTCAATACTTATTATTAATTTTTATTTTAGTGCAGAGAATGTACTTTTTCAAATTTAGAGTTTGCTTCCCCCAATTCTGATTAAATGTTACTTTAGTATATAGATTTATCTCATATATCTGTATATGAGAACAGATTATCTAAATATTTGTCTCTTCAGTTTGTGTATCTTTTTACAGATTAATTCATGTCTTCATCTGTTTGGGCTGCCATAACAAAATTTCACCAAATGAGTATCTTATATGTAACAGAAATTTATTTCTCAAAGTTCTGGAGTCTGGGAAGTCTCAGATCAAGGCAAGGTCATCCTGTGTCTGCTGAGGGCCTGTTTCCTAGTTCATAGATGGTGCTTTCTGTGTTCTCACTAAGTAGGAAAGGCAAGGTAGCCTTGTGAGAACTTTTTTTCAGAAGTTCCCCCCTTGTGACCTAACCACCTCCTAACTACCCCATCCCCTATATGCCATTACATTGGTGACTAGATTTCACATATAAATTCAGGCCACAGCTGTACTTAAATACTCTCAGACATTAAAAAAATACACAAAATTAGGAAATGCATAGTATGCTTTTTTTACCCCCAGGTTCTTTGTGTCCTCCCAGATCATCAGAATGATTGGCGGTAAAGCTGACAGGTCAGTGTAGAAAACAAGTACCCCATTCATCGTCACCACAGCTGATAAGGACTGCCACTGAACTGTAATCTTTCTAATATTTTATGACCATTTTTATTTTTATAGGTAGGAATCTATTTTTAGAAATGTGAATTTTTCTTATAGCTATAATTCCACATTTAGATAGCAAATATTCTTTTCTGTGCAAACTGATAAAAGCTTCATAGGCTTTTTGTTTCACTTTTTTTTTTTACTTTGATTTGGCCATTGATGTAGTCCAGCATGCCTGCATAAACAATTTTAAATATGAGATAATAGTTTTAAATATAAAACAATTGTGTAATAGTTATATTACACTGAATACAGTTCATTGATCAATTTCATGCTAAGCCAAGAGCAGGTTCTTCTTGTGCATTGATTTGAGTGATTTAACATTTGGCTTGTGATGCAGGTTTTGACTTTTTGCTTCAAATTTATGGGGTAGTCTTCTATTTGGGGGCATTCAAACTGGATCTCAGCCTACTCCAGGACTGGCCACCAGGTGGCAGATATAAAAGTTCTCAGGTTAATTGGAAAAAAAAAAAAAGGAGCTATTTTCTTTAATTATGTTTTGAAATAAGTGATATACTAACATTAAAACTTTGGAATCATTTTATTTTGTTAAATCATTTTATTTTGGTTATTGTGTGTGGACCTGAATAAAATCAGACATGTATGGATTACTAGTTCTTTTGCATACTTCATACTGCCCTTTCATCTCACATAATTCAAGATTGAAAATGGAGGGAGTTTTGTGTTTGTTTTTAATCATTGTAGGTCTTGGCGAGTTGATTGAGTTGGAATAAAAGCAAACATGGGCATATCTAGGGTGCCCACTGGGAACCCCAAAACTGTTTCTAGTGAAGAGAGTCTCAAAAGGAGAGGTATTCAAAAGCATCGCTAAGGAGAGAGAAGGGGTGACAAAATGTTCTGTGACTTGATTTTCCCCTCCTTCCTAACAACCAGTTTTCTCTAACACGAAAATAGTTTCCAAGAATCAACTTTATTGCTTTTCCTTACAATTAGGGAAAAGGAGGCAGTGGTGTTCCAATGATGCTTGACAGCCTGGCTAGCAAGCACCAACCATCTGTGCTCTAGCAGCACTGTTTGTATTTTTAATGTTTACACATACAGCAAAGATAATTAAAAATAACTATAATTAAAAATGATTACAACAAATTACTTTTCCCTCAGCAGTAATATGTGCTGGTAACTTATAAGATACTAATGTAACCTTTATGGAGCCTAACAAGAAAACCTTATAATTTCTGCCTGGTTTCTGAAAGTTTATAGATTTGGGGGAGGGGAGATTTTCCCAATCATGAAACTAGTTGGCTCGTTGCACTTCACCAATATTTCATGTATAGGAATTACTTCTGTATTAATAAGGCAAGATTCTTTTTTCTTGGAAGGAAAAATTAAATGTAATTTCTGTCAAAAATAAAAGTCAAATGACTGGGCAGAGGTCACATGAAAGAAAGAAAAAAGCTAGCTTAGGTTCTTGCACAGTTTTTCATTATTATTACAATTATTATGTTTTTAATGTGATATGTCCTTATAATCTTTTTCCCTAGAGACCATGCGTGAATTTAGGGACCAAGGACTGATACAAATAAAAATATTTATTTTTCACAATCCTATTTTTTCCCCCAATAGTTATAGCTTTTTACATACTTGCTCAAATTTACCAGGGCAGTTTCTTCTTCTCTAAAGACACCTTCTGTCCTGGAAGGCTTCCCTGCTTTTCAGCTTCTCTTGCAAATAAGTGTTTGCCAGTCTCCCCACTGTGGGCTCACCATACCGACACCATCCCTGGACCCCAGCAGGAGTCAAATTTAAATGTTTTTCAGAAACTTTCTTAATTGTCACAAATCAGTTTTCTTTAGACCACACACACCAGTCAATTCAAGAGACCCACACATGCTACTTAAATATATTACTAAAGGAAATTTTAAACATGTTTTGGTTACATATGCTCTTTAAATTTTTTTGGAGAATGTAGGCTTGAGTTATTCCATAAAAGGATTCCAACTGAACTAAATTCAGGTAATTTCTGATATTCTTTTTATCTTCTAATGAAAATTTCTCTTTTTTCTCTTTTCCCTGTCTCTTTTCTACATCCAGTTTTGCTCCCAAGTATGGCTATTTTTATGGGAAAAGGTATCAGAAAATTAATTTGACATTTTTTGCCTCATAATTATGTAAGTCATAATACCACATGAAGCAAAAATTTTTAGTGTCTACTTCTGAAAACATAAGATGTAAAAATAAACTCTTATTATAACATATTGTAATTTATAAGTACATGAATTATATACATTATAGAATTAATGATTTTCATCAGATGAATTTTATGTGTTAGTGCTTAATTCTCTTGAGTTTACTGTGAACACGAAGGTTTTTACATTTGATACTACTAGTGAAATAATGAGGTACACAAAGATGAAAGAAGAGTGGATTTAATTTATTAGTGTGTGATGGTATGAGGTTAATTGGCAAACATTTTAAGCTCTTCTACTTTCTGTACAGGATTGTGTTTGGGGAAGTAACAGTGGCAGGAGTCTGTTAAGATTCATTTAGAGATATCTAAAGATGAAAAGTTTCATTGTAACAGCAAATATAGTGAAGCAAAGGCATAGATTACTACAGAAATATGGACAAATTATAGATGTCTGTTTCCTTTTATTATAAAATCAAAACACTTTATTAATTAAACATTATATGCTTACAACATTTAACCATAGTAATTAATTAAGTGTTGTATATTAAAATACTTACAATTCAATAAGATTTAAAAATGCATCTGGCTTTATATTAAGTTATTTAAATCTTACATTACTGGAAAAGAATTGTGAGAATCGGTACATTTAAGAATCACAAAATAAACAAAATTTAACTGAGTATTGTTGTCATATTGTGTCATATACCCAAAACCATATCAAACATTATGTAAAAAATTATCCCCAAAGTCTGAGGCAGTCAGCCATTGCCAAGTCTGGAGCAAGAAGAGCTGAATTTCGCTTTTTTTTTTTCCCTAAGAGTACTTCAAAGAAGACAAGTCTAAATGGCAATTGGTTAATACAGGCTGAAGAGAGCCAAAGTCAGTACCCAAAGCACCAGAATCTTGCATTATAGCCAGGAGTCCTGAATTTTGATGCAGTGAGTTTATTCATCACAAAGGAACAGTCACTGAAGAGTGCAAAACCATGAAGGTGGAAATTGCCAGACCTTTCTTTGAGTATTACTGAATTCTGACCTGGTGGCTCAGAATCTAACTTTGAGGATCAACATGAATTTGAAGGTTCATGTATGATTAGATACTACTCTGAATAAAATAAAATCCTTAATTTGCAAGGATTTATTCAATAGATCATTTATTAAAGTACTAAGTATGTTTATTCCATAGATCATTTATTAAGTACTAAGTATGTACCAAGCAGTATGAAATGCATCAAAGACAAAACAATAAATAAGATATGGTCCTTTCATACACAAAGAAATGAGAAATTATAATGTATTGGTCAAGTTCTACAGTGAGAGTTAGGAAAAGACACTGCAGGAACACAAGCATCATTGCTCTTGGATTCAAATGGTCAGAAAAGAATTACAGATGGATAATGTCAAGAAAGAACTTTTAATATTGCATAAAAATTAGCTGGGTGATGAGATGTCAGCCTGTGCCAAGGCCCACAGTCTGGCGAACCTAGTCTGGCAAACCATGAATTCCAGGGGACTAAAACAAGTGTGGAAGGAGATAGATTTTAGGATCCTGAGTTTCCTTTTCACATACTGGGTGGGCAGGGAGCGGTAAGAAGTCAAGGAATGCTGCTTAGTTCATAAAGATATGCTGTTTCTTTCATTATCTTATTTTTCATGAATAAAAACCAGTATTTTTCATTTAGTTTATTATATAATTAGGATACACACACACACGCATAGGAACCTGTGTTAAAAACGCCTAGAGAAAGCTTTTTCTATTAAAAGGTAAAATTCACTTTGGAGAATCACTGATCATTTGCTCTGGTGAAGTACATTGTTCATGGCCCACAGATTTCTTTTGTACCAATGGGCACCTTAAATTTCAGGGAACTTTGTCCCTAAGTGTCCTGTCAAGGACAGGACTTAGCTACTTTGAGTAAAAAGTGCAAATGCACATTAGTAAAAAAATATCATGGCATAATACCAACTTTTCCACACATATTTAAAAATTTTCCTCCCAGAAAATAGTTGGAAACTTACGGTTGCTCATTGTAATGGAATGTTGACTCAGTATTGACAATAATACAAAATTGAAACCCAAATAAGAAATCTGACATTTTTCTTTCCTTGACCATGTTTCAAGTGGAATGTGTTAACACATCATATTAAAAAAAACAAATAATAAACAAAAATTGTATTTGAAATAGTTTGTGTTTAGTGTGAAAAATGACAGTATGATAGAATGTAAAGTCTAGATTAATGAAGGAGAAAAGAATGTAAGGAATTGGACGACGGGGAAGAGAATAAAATTGGAGAATGGAAGAAAATAATTCAGTTGTGTTTTTAATATTTCTAAATATCTTCCTCTTAAATTTCTTAGAAATTCTAAAATCTTTTCTCATTTGGGAAAGCTATAGATACTTGTGATAGAGACTGTTGTCTCTGTTTTGACATGAACATGTGTACGAGTGGTAGGATTTGTAGTATTTCATGTTCCCTTTCATGTTACTGGGGGAAAGCAGACTGTGTGGGAAAACAGTAGGTGTCCCCAAGTAGAAGAAATGACATCTGAAAAGACATGCTTTCTCAATTTACATCCTGTTACAGGAGATCTATGGGGTATCAGAAAAATAAAAGTAGAATTCTAATAGTATCATATGATACCATACAGTTATGTTCTTTGGAACACAAATATGATTTTTATCTTTATTATATACTTATATTTATTATAAATATGATTTTTAATAAAATAATAAAACTGACTTTTTTAAAACAAGCCATATAAAACTTAAATAATCCGAGAATGTTATACTTCAAAGCATTCCCCATGGGAATGCATACATTTACTTTAAATATGCTGATACATTTCAAAGCACATTTAGAATTATTCTTTTGAGATTTTGTAAAAACTTGCTATTATATCAGTCACACAAGAAAATTCATCTATTTCATAATTAAATCACACAATTTAGAAACCAAATGTCATATTATTCAATTTTATCATTCTATTTTCATGTCCAATTCTGGCTATGAAATATTTCTCAGTGTTATAAAAAAAATGAAAACACAGTCAAAAGATTAAGATTTATCTTTAGAGAGAGGATATCTTTGACAAGTGAATAAATGAATAAAATATTAAGTAAGTTCAAAAGTACCTATTTTCAGTTCAGAAGATAATTCTAAGAGTTTCAAACTGATAAATCTTAGCATCAGTAGAATCAGTCTGCAACCTTGGGACTTAGCCACCTAAGAAAGGAAAAGACTCATTTGCAAGAATAAGTGCTTCTATGTTTGTTCAAAAAATATCACATAGCTTTATGGGCACACTGTGTAAATAGAAAACAGTGCTACACACATAAAAATGAGGATAATGAGCATGTCCTTTTACCAAAAGGAAGCAATTAGACTCAGTAGCAAGTAATTATTTTAGTGAAAAGTACATTTGCTTTTCGGTTTTATTCCACAGTAGAACTTCAGCTGAAAAGGACCTTGGAGACCAGTTAGTCCAACCCAACTAATGTTTCAGGGGACAGGAAAACGAGGCATAGGAACTGGAAGCTGGGTGACTTGTCCAAGGTTACATAACTAGTTATAAGTCTTTGTCCAGAATTCTGGTCACTCGATCATTGATATCAGATTCTTCCTAGTACATCCTAGTGTAAGATCTGTTTCATAGGATGTTTACATAACCCAAGGCAATTTTTGAAATGTTAAATTATAGAATATGTTAATGTGTCTTCTGTGGACTTTAAAAGGATAAAGCAGTGCTGTTAACTTTGTTCCACATGCCAAGAACACTATACTTTTTAAAAGTCACATGTGGGTAGTTCAGAAATGTGGATGGATCACTTAAGAGAAAAAGTCTAGTTTCTTTTTCATCAGTCTCACTACTTGTTTTATTATTTCACTCAGACTGAACAGTGAAATCAGAGTATTCATTTCCAATTTTATTCACTGTTTTTCACCCTGACATTAATACGTGCTTAGTGTGTTTGATTTAGCCAGTATTTTATTCTGTTTCCTTGGAGATTTTTCTAAAATATTTCAGAAAAAAATGGTTGTATTTTCTTTGCATTTTCTGGTTGACCCCCTTTTAAAAAGACATATTTAAAACACTCAAAATCACTAGTGTCTTAGTCCATTTGGATTGCTATAGTAAACAACCCTAGACTAGGTATTTTATTAACAACAGAAATTTATTTCTCACAATCAGGAAGCTGGGAAGTCCAAGGTGAAAGTGCTGGACAACTGGTTGTCCTTGTCACAGATGGTAACTTCTTGCCCCTTCCTCAGTTAGCCAAGGAACAAACAAGCTCCTCCAGACCTCTTTTATAAAGACACTAATCCCATTCATTGGAGTAGCCCTCATGACTTAATCATTTCCCTCAAGGCCCCACCTCTCAATATTATTACTTTAGGGATTATCTCAACATATGGATTTTTTGTGAGTACACAAATGTTCAGATCATAGCAACCAAGTACAAATTCTTAATGTTGTTTGTGCAAAACGTGAAAAAAGACTTCCTTTTGGCAATAAATACTAATGGTATTCAAATTCTATTCTTTGAATTTCAATTAATTAATAGACTCAGTGTGGCACATTTTTCCTATTTCACTGTAATCCTCCAATATCAATTCCTGAATCTTCTACTTCTGCAAAAGCACCAAGGAATAACTTACCCTGTTGGGTGCATTATCTTTCCACATAAACTGACCTTTGAGATTTGGAAGGGAGATTATCAGTGGGATTCCAGGAGAATCACTTCATTTAGACACAAATGCAGTCTTAAAAATGGAGCTTCACATCCACAAAAGGAAGACTAAAGGAAGTACAAACTCTGAAGACTATTTTCATTCGAAAATAGTAAAATTTTAACAAAAATATGCTATAATATTCTCCTAAAAAGATGCAGAAAGACATATTCTGCTGAAGAGGAACAGGGGATCATAAACCTGAGATAAAGGCAGAGCAACTAACACCAAGAATAGTTCAAGATGTAGGGCAACCAACCACACAGAATCTGTACCAAGGGCAGGAAGGGAGCACTTGACCTTTCAAAGATGAGTAAGAATTGGCAAGATGAAAGTGCAGGGATAGTTGTGTGAGAAGAGTGTTCTCGACAGAGAAGGCAGGTTGTGCAACAACCTTAAAAAAATAAAGAAAAAGAAAAGATGTGGCCTGTTTCAGAATTAAAATTAATCTATTATGCATGAAATGCAGAATGCTGGGGGGAGTAACCAAATATAGAAGTCAGCAGAATCAGTTCTTGAAGGGTCAAAGAAGCATTGTTAAGGAGTTTCAATTTCATCCTGAAGGCAATATGGAGATATTAAACAATTTCTTCTTCATGCTATTGAAACATCAAGAGTGGTACATTAGAGAGATCTCTGGGCTACAATGTAGAACATAGACTGGGCCTGGAGGATTGTATGTCTGCTAAGGAGCACAGGATACAGGATGATGGCTTGGACAAGGTTACTGCTGATTGTTTTGAAATGATTGATTAAAGAGATATTGAAGGGATAAACTGAATACAATTTGGTGATTGAATGTGGCAGCCTGGAGAGGGAAAAAAATCAAGGGTAAGACCTAGAATTTTAACTTAGAAAACAGAATGCATGGCAGTGCCATTTACTGAGAAGGGTAATGTAGAAGGAGGAACACCTTTTGGAAAACATAGTGACATGAGTCTTTCATGTTTTATTTGAAGAATATGTTTGGCAGGTATATGTGATTGATAAGCAATGGTATCAACCTGCAGTTGGATATTTGGATCTGGGAACTTAGAGGAAATATCTGAGATAGGGATATAAATCTTGGAATTTGAGGGGATACATACATATAATGTGGCACGTGCATATAATGAAATATTTATGCAAATATAAAATGGATCTAGGCATTGATATATAATAGAATATAGATTAGCCTCTACAAATTATACTGTGTTGTACTTGCAAGAAGTAAGAAAAAATTCAGCAGCAGTATTCCACAAAACAAAAGAGAAGCATATTTCAAGAAAGAAGGAAGATGAATGGATAAACAAGATGTGGTGTATACAACCATCGAACATTATTCAACCATAATTTGAAATGAAGTACTGATGTATGCTGCAATGTGGATGCACCTCCAAAACATCATGTTGAATGAAAGAAGCTCATTCAAAAACCTCATATCTCAAGATTTTATTTTTATAAAACATGTAAAATAGATAAATCTATAGTGCCAAAATGCAGACTGTTAGGTCCTGGGACAGGAGACACAAAGGGGAAGAAGCTGTATAATGGGTAAGGGAGTTTGGTTTGGAGCGATGAAAAGATTTTGAAAATAGAGATGTTGGTTGCACAATACTGTAAATATACTAAATGCCACTGAATTATTTGTTTGAAATTCATTATAAATTTTACGTCAATAAATTACCTTTTTTTAAAAAAAGAAGGAAGGTAAATGACAAAAACAAAAGTCAAGATATTGAGGAAGGAAAAGACTGAAAAGTTTCCATTTGTTTTAAAGACAAGAGATCTGGATACTGGGAAGAGGCCATTTTGCAATGGGTTGAAAAATGAGGAGGCTATAAGAAGTAGAAACATTAAGCATTCAATCTGTGAGGAAATTTGTCTCTGAAGGGAGGAGGAAGATCAATTTCTAGTTTACTGATGTGTTTTTCCAGGACTTTTTTTCCTTCCTTAAGATAAGGTAACTTTAATGTGTTGGACCAGGAATAATGTAGTAGAAAGTGAGAAGTACAGTTACAAGGCTAGTTTTCTTCCCATTGAAGGAGGTGTTAGGAATGGAGGCCTGCTGGCAAGTTAGGTAGAAATAGAGTGTGAGATTTTCCATCCAAGTCTTTGTATTTTTGAAATGGAAACTGAGCAGTTATCTAGTGAAGGTGATGGAAGGGAAGGTAGAGTAGAGATGTAAGGGGCTGGAGGAGGCTTCAGAGAGCCTTTGTGGTATTAGGAAGAAAAGTGGACTTTAACATACCCCTATGGGTTGTAGATCATTGACTTCTATTGGCACCATGTGTCTGCTAGATGGCGTGTTTTCTTCTGAAGTCTCATCTTGAATAGAGTTGCCAAGAATGTGGCTAATCCAATTGATTCATTTTCGAGTTCTACCATTGGGAAGGACAGCAGAAAATGGTAATGGCTGGAAGGAAATCACCCATTCTTCTAATGACACAATCTTTGCTTACCTTTTCTGATAATGCAGGATTGACTGGCATTTGCACATTGCTTTTCATTTTACACTTTCATCTGCATTATGTCCTTGATTTTCAATATAACAAATTGGTCTTACTACTAATATCTTCATTTGATGTGTGAGGAAATAGAAACCGAGAGATTGAAATGTGTTAGGGCCCAACTAGGCTTGCTGACTCTAATGGCTGTGATTTGGAACATGCACACGAGGCATTAGAGAGTATATTGGATTAAACGGCAATAGTTGCATTTACCAGAATATAAGCAAGAAACAAAGACAACACCTCACCTCTGCACAAGGCTGCCTGGATGGCACACAAATGAGAAAATGGAGGCTTCTATGAAATCTGACAAATAACAAGGTTAGGTGTGATACATAAAATATATATTATATCTTAAAAGAAATCAATCCTTGGTTCACAGCTCAAAATAGTATTTTTTTTTTCCTGCTGCAGCAGAGGATGCTTTGGTATTATATCAAGCAACATTTAGTGAGCAAAAGTAACTGAATGCAATATATTTACCCACAATAGTGCCAAGGCTTTTTAAGGAATGGTATTGATTTACTTCTTTCAAAGTCAAAGTGACAGCAAAAGGTGTGGGGCGGGGATCACATGATTCAGGGAAGATATCTGAGGATTTAAAAGTGGCAAACACAAACCCATTAGTTTTAAAATCAGTCAAAAGACAAATCAGAAAAACTGTACACCAGTGAATCAGTGGATTCCACATCTATTACAGGGAAAATACTGTGTAACGAAGAAGACAGGAGGAAAGAAGACAGAAAGGACTTGGAAGGATAGTTTTATGAATCTGTAGCTGAGTGAGTTCAGTGATTTTATTCTTCCCTGCAGCAATAAATTATGGGTTTTGGTGTTTCATACTCAGCAGACAAACATAATTTATTTATTAGGCTTTCTTTTTTCTTTTTCTTTTGGTTATTTGTAAGACTGTTCTAAAAAGGTTACTTATCACTGGAATGTAAAGAAAACAGGATCTTATTTAGGCATTCTTGCCCTGAGTAGCCTGGTATGGCTCAGTTAATGCCCACAGCTATATGGAGAAGAGGTGAAGCTACAGTTGGCCTGTTCCTATGGTTTTCTGGGGACTCTGCCCTCAGGTTTGAATTAGGATGATAAGCCGTGAGAAGCTCCGCAGCATGGTGTAGAAGCAGTCAGAATAGGTAGCTTATGTCCAATTCATGGCAAACTTAAGCAAATTTCTACTCACTGCAACACCATGGGAAATGGGTGAAAGTATAGAGAGGATTGCAACGGCGAAGGTAATCCTGGAGATGGCAGAATTACAAATAATGAGGCCAGATTCGTATCACCTCCATCTCAACCTCCATGCACTTGCTAAATGTAGTGCTCGGCTTGCTCCACAGCTATATCAATGTCCACGCTCCTAAACCATGAGTAATTTGGAGAATCTTGCAAAAACAGTAAGCCATTTTTATCTTAGCATAAAATAGAAAGATTTAAAAAAAATCTTTATTTACCTATTGTACCTATTTATTATACAAATACCCCAAATACTACTTATGGTAGAGTTCTATTTGGTATTTTTTTCTCTGTCACATTTAAGTGTTACTACTTTTTTTTTCTCATTTATTTGTTGTCATTAGTTATATGTGACAATAGAATGCCCTTTGACCCATCATATATAAATGGAGTATAATTTCTCATTCTTCTGGTTGTACATGATGTAGAATCACACTGGTTGTGTAATCATATATGTATTCTCATTGGTTTTTTATAGTCTCTGTAATTAGAGTTTCATTACTTTACAACACTCAAAAACAGTATTTTTCAAAGTGTGCCAAGACCACCTATTTGTTAAAATGTTCCTGTCCATGTTCCATCTTGCTTTTCTAAATCAGAAGCTCTAGGATTGCAGTAGGTTTAACAAAATTCCTGGGTGACTTCTTAAAGTATTAGATGTACTGTCTATAAAGAAAAGTGCATCTTTGAGAATTATACAGTACACTGGAATTTCACTATCTGAATACACTTAGGAAATCATCACTTCGATCAAGAAATAGAATCTGATCAGCACCTCTTGAGTAACCTTCCTTTTGCTGTCCTCACCAAGTATAATCCCTGCCCTGATTTCTAAAATATAGGTAAGTTTCACTTGCTTTTGTAACTTACATTAATTGGATAAAACAGAATGTACTTGTTTGTGACTGGCTTCTTTTGCTTAATATCATGTTTATAAAAGTAATTCATATTCTAGCCTAGAGTTATAAACTATTCCTTCTTAAGATCCAATATAATTATTTTGTGAATTTACCATGACTTATATATTCACTCAACTGCTTGAAGTTACTCTTAGCAGTGAGTGCTGCTATGAACATTATTGCATTTCTGCTGGTCAAATCAAAACTTATATCAAAGTTGGTAGGCTTTATCCAAGGCTGTGTTAATGGGTAGAAAGAGTAGAATGCATTCTAAATCCCATACCTCTGAAACTAGGGGTGGTTGGGAGAATTATTAGGAGCTGGGGTAGAAGGGTCTTGGACATTTTTTGTTTTCTAATTGGTCATACTCAATTACCTATGTTTAGGATAGTAGATAGTCTTACAACTTTGAAAATGAAGTTAGCTTCCTACCCTTACACAGAAACAAGGAGATAAATCTCCCATTTGATTGAAGGTTGATTATATTTGAACAGGATGGCTCCAAAGTCTTTGAAAAAGCAGTTTTGTGGGCTGTGAAACTGACAAGAACTTTAAACAAAATTTGCATCTCAAGCTGGGCATGGTGGCACATGCCTGTAATTGCAGCAGCATGGGAGGCTGATAGGAGGATCATGAGTTCAAAGCCAGCCTCAGCAAAAGTAAGGTGCTGAGCAACTCAATGAGACCCTGTCTCTAAATAAAATACAAAATAGAGCTGGGGATGTGGTTCAGTGTTTGAGTGCCCCCGAGATCAATCCCCGGTACCCACCTTCCCCACAAAATTTATGTCTCAAGAGGCTAGAGAAATAATTTACAAGTTTTCCAAAGTAAATTCCCAAGAGAAGAGAGGTCAGCTGCATAGAATAAGGTCTGGAATAAAGAATTCCATCCAAAGACAGCCAAGCTGAAGGGAAAGTGAAGGCGATATAAGTCAAGAGTGTATTTAAGAGAATTGGTGGATAAATGTTCATGTATATATTCAGTGTTATAGGATTGTATCCAACATTGTCAGAGTTGCTTATTTATGTTCATTTGACTAGTATAGGAGAACATTTTGGTGGCTCCACATCTTCACCAAAACTTGACGTTTCCCCTTTGTTTAATTTTAACCATTCTGGTAAGTAAAAGTGGGATTTCATCATACCCATCTATTTCTAATTGGTTTTTAATAGTTATGGGCTTTGAATCTGGTCTAAGAACTTTCATCAGTCCTAGAGGCATTTTTGTGATTTTTTTTCCATAGATGTATTAATACAATGAATTATTTTAATAGATATCTAATACTGGACAACCATTGAATTTCTAAATAATTTATGTTCAATTTTTTTCATTTACTTTTCAGTTGTTTGATGTTATTTTATTGCAGAATATTTCATCAATATTCATTCCAGATTATTCATGGATTTCTTTTTAGTTTTCTCTTTATCATATTTAGGTATCAATATTAAAAATAATGTAGAAATATACACCGATTTGAATGCCATTCTTGAAAAGGAGATGAAATTAATCTTCTCTGTATTGCTCCAATTTTAATGTGTATGCTACTGAAATGAATGCATGGCCATTAAAATTTTAATTTCAGAGTATAAATTGGTCACTTTGCTTCTTAGGGGTTCTGACTCTTTTTCTTTCTCCTCTTCTTCCTTCTGCTTCTCCTCCTCTTTCTTTTTCTCCTTCTTTTCCTCCTAACAATTTTTTTGCTGCTGTTTTCTTTGTCTTCTTTTATACTTCATACCTTCATTGGTTATGTTCTATATGTGGAGTGTCCTAAAGACTTTTTGGTTTAGGGTGAATGGATGTTTGGTAAATATGTATCAAATGAATACAGAACTTAGGTAAGTAATAATTTTTTTTCTGCCTTATTCAGTATGCTGATTTCAAGGGATTTTGGTTTTTTTTTAAGTTTGTGATATTTTCTTGTGAACTTAACAGAAGTCTGTAGAAGTCCAGTATAAACTGTGATGTGAAAATATTCGCTTCTGTTAGGTATTTAGGAATTTCAATAATCCTTAAACAATGCTATGTTAATTTTCTTGAATGTGTATGTAATGTCATGTAGATAGTATATACTTAGACTTCACAAGTGAACATGGAATGGACCTTGATATTCTACTCTTATGGAAGTCTTTCTTTTGTCCTAGATCTATAGAAAGTTGTCTTCATTTTTGTTTTTTATAATTTTCCTGGTCCATAGGCAGAGTTTTGTCTAACTCTTTGATAATGGCTAGGGCATAACTTCAAGGATTTGAGCCACATTCAGATGACTTTGCTTAAGCTTCATTTTCTAAAGATGAGAAGCCACATTTTCTTTCCATATAATTGTGTTACATATTAGTCTTCAAGAATTATTGAGATACTCATGAGCCACAATTGTATCACTTTGAGGCTGTTTTCTGCTTTTGAGTTTTATCTTGGTTTCTAGCACCTAAGGATTCCCTTTCTTTTATTGTTATATTTGACTGCATATTTAACAAGTTTCTAAATTATATTGTTTCAGTGTTTCTCTATTATTAGCTGGGTCCTCCATATTTCTGGAAATCTATTCCAGTTGATTCTTTTTTTTTTTAAATATTTTTTTTAGTTGTAGATGGACACAATGTCTTTATTTTATCGCTTTGTATGTGGTGCTGAGGCTCGAACCCAGGGACTCACCCATGCGAGGCAAGCGCTCTACCGATGAGCTACAATCCCAGCCCTCCAGGTGATTCTAATGTTCATTTAAAAGTTACAGCTATTGATGGGACAATTTATTGGTTTAACAAAATCAATTTTGTTATATTTATAACATAATGGCACAATATGTAATGCAGTTATTTGAATTTCTTTGGATTTCTTAGTGTAGAAAATGTTTAGCATATTAGAACTTTTTACCAATGGAGAAGATATACAAATAGAATATATAAATCATTAAACTGATGAGGATGTGGCCAGAAAGATATAAGGAAACCCTGTGAGGTGTAATTTCTCAGAAGATGAAGGAAGCTAGAATTTCAGTATGAGTGGTAAACAGAGTCAAATGTCAGAGAACTCAAGTTTTACAAGAACAAAATATTTATCTACATCATTTGAAATAAGAGGATCATTGACCACAGTTGAATTTAGCAACAGGAGGTTAATTATAGTTGTGGAAGCAAAAGTCTGATTGACTTTGGTTAGAAAGTGAAAGGGGACTAAAGGGGAGGGAGCAGTGAGTGAGAATTGCACTTTAGGAGCACTTGGCCCCAGAGGAAATGGGAAAGTTGCAAGGCAGCTAGAATCAGTTATTGGGATGAGGAGATATTTATTTATTTTTGTTATGTAAGAGACTAGATCATGTTTATAATTCTGAGAAGTCTGATACAGAGAGAGATGAAATAGTTGATGAAGATTGTTACCGCAGGAGGAGGGTAGGTTAAAAATAACCTTGAAGTTGCACAGGAATTATCAAGCATACAAAGGCCATGATTTTTATGGTAACAGAACTCTGGCAGAACCCAGTATGTGCTTACCTCTGCCTAATTAATGCATAAATTTTGATTTTATTAAAGTGGAAATGTGCCCAATTCTAGGTTATTCCAGTCATCATTCACTTAAGTTAATGATGGTAATACTCACTTTTCAAGAAACTTGTTTTGCTAAGTTTTCTTATAATGTTGGTCAAGGAAACAAAAAGTTATGTCTCTAGAGAGCTACCATATAAGTCTTCCCATTACTGGTAAAAAAGAAGTGACTTGACTAAAAGGATCCTCTTCCATCACCCCACTTTCTGACTGTGGATGGATTTTTTTGATGCTTTTATTTTTTTTATTCCATCCTGAGTCTATGAGGTAAGACCATAAAGACAAGAATTCAACAAGAATAGAGAGGGAAGATAAATCGACTCAGAATCCTAAATGTTTGTAAGCCTCTGCTCTTAAAATCTCTTCTAAATGTTTGTAAGCCTCTGCTCCTAAAATCTCTTCTCCATAAGAGAAGAGATCTGTTATCTCTAAGGGATCTGATATTTACAGCCAAAAGATAACTGATTCAAGTTGTACAAACTTTCCTCTCCATAATGGGTCTCTATCTTCCTCAGTGGCACCCAGTTTATTTGAAAATGTATCACAATCCTAGGTAGCATTTCTATTTCAATTTATCATAGGTCTCAAAATTCTTTAAGAATTGTCTCAAAAATAAAAATACCCAGATTGTATCACTATATTTAAGTTTTGGTCAAGTAGTAAAATTCTAGCAGAATGACTCACTAGTAATTCCCCTTAGAAAAAGTGGTCTAATTATTTTACTTCTAATTACTTACCTCCATACCTGAAGTTCAATAACTAGTCAAGCAATAGATAAATCCAATATAACCTATTTATTTTACTTTCTGAAAAGCATAGTATAAAATGTTTTACCTAATTTCTCAAGATGAATTAATTCTTTCTGCTTACACAACTTTTACTATATGTTGTTTTGCCTATTTTATGCAAATTACATCTTCCTACCTTCTGTTGTATTGAAAATATATATGTATATGTGAACACTCTAACTACTCTATTGTATGACACATGAACAAGTTGGATGGAGTCAATTGGCTGTAAGTAGAAAAATGTACACAAATTCCAGATTATGTCTTCAATCAGTAAACTTTATACCCTCCACTATTTCTCATTTTCCATTCTTGTAGGCTGGAACACAGAAGGCATACTGCTGCATTAACTATGGCCAGGTTGAACAGAACAACACTCTAACGGATCTGGATGCTGGATGACCTCTCTGGAACATTATTGCTCATCTGCCCTATTTTTTGCCACCTCTCTTAAACCAAAGACCAGCCATTTTTGCCAGCCTTGTCTGAACTCGGCTATGCACTGAAAATGAAGAAAGAATGTGTGGTGAAATCTCAAAAGGCTGAACATTTCCTCAAGGAAGCTATTGACCTGGAAGTGACTGGGTTATATTGCATCTGAAATGATGGCGTTTCTCAATGCACTTCCTAACAGGAATGGAGGCCTTTACTGAAATTAAATTCAATATGATGAGAAAGATTTTTCTGCATACTGAAATCATGACTGTAGACTTTAAACTTGATTATGATGCAACAATTTATTGAACTCCAAGACTGTTTAATCACTTGTTTTAAACATGGGTACAGCACAAAAGGAGGCAAAACCTCCGTCCCATAGAAAATGTTAGTGAGAGAGAGAGTGTCAGTGGGTAAGTGATCCTGTTTGGAAAACCGTTACCATCAAAATGTGAGTAAAAGGTCTAGATAACCTACTAGGAAAAAATCAATTAAAATTAAAAGAATTAGAAACATCTTTTAAATCTAATTATTTTGAATACTTCTGACTACATTGCTGAAACCTTAAGTGTCATCCTTTTATTAGTGATACTCAATGAAAAAAAGTTCAGAAGGGCATCCATATTTGTAGAGTACCTTGGAGCTCTCTGAAGTAAAAAATATTTCTATTGTGATTTTGACATTCACACTTGTCTTAATTGCTTTGTGTTCTTAATAGAAAATAATCATGCTTTAATACAATACAAGACAACCATGTCAAATATAAACTTCCTTAGAAGTGAGACTAAGCACAGTTCTACAAACCAACTGCTATAGCCTGTTTTTGGAGTCTACTGGCAGCTATGTTAAAATGGAGGTTCCTTGGAAGGAAGATCGACAGAGACCAGATTCAGGAATGCTACAACATAGCATAGCAAGAAAATTTCTCCCCTGCCTCTCTCTGCTTGAGAACTCTGATTGAGATTTTTCCTGGGCACAGCAAAAGATACATTGCTTCAATGTCACATGCCAAGTTTAAACCAGCAACAGCTATTCAAGCATTGCAGTCTCTTAGCTATTGTATAATGTTTATAAAGGATCTAGAGGTGATTATACCCTCTTAATTTTTCCCCTGTTTATTTTAAATAGGAGGTGGGTAAAAGAGGGAAGGGAATCTGAATGTTGCACCAATGTAATGATAAAAGAAATAACATGCACAGATTGTGACAATCCACTTGGAAAAAAAAATCCAAACTAATTTTGTTCTATTTCTTCTAAGCCATCTGAGAGCCTTTCTACATTTACCCATACAGACTAAATTACACTGCGATCAAGTTTATGGGAAGATAGCAGCACATATGTAGATGAAAGCACAGACAGATATTTATGAAAAACTGGGTTTCTATAAAAAAAGGAAAGTTGGTGGTTATTTTGAGGTATATTATTAGTTAATGTTTAAAAATGGAATCTTTAAAGAATATGCCACTTATTCAAACATGCCACTTTTCTTCAAAAAGAGAGAAACAAGTTTTCCATTACCAGCAGTTGTTAAGTGTTGGCTTTGGCTGGTTCAGCCTTTTGTCTTCCCAGCTGTATGAATCACCTCTACAATATGTCCCTTTTGTTTGCATACTGGGATTTGGTGCCTGTCTGGGGGTGGAGAAATGTGTGGAGAAAAACCTGTTACTTTGTTACCCTAGGACCAGATTGTTCCAAGTCTGTGTGTGCATATTTTATTTCAGAGCCCTTCTCTAAATCTTGGCTTTTTTTCTGTCTTTCTTGCATATTTCTGCCCATCCTCAAAGAATAAACCTAGTTTTGAACCAAAAATAAATTGAGTGTTATTAATAAACCAAATCTTGTAAACCCCTTCTGTTTACCCTTAAAATTGTCTGAGAAAGAAAATATAATGGCCTTTTATGTTCCACTTGCAAAAAAATCTAATCCTCTCTTTAGAAAAATATAGCTTTGAAATACATTTTCATTTGTCAGTATAAGAATATAAGTCTTCATTTTCACAGGCATGCAATATGTATCTATATTTACATATAGACAGTTTATGTTAATTATAAATTGTACATATATGGTGTACATACATTCACCAAGATGAATGTGTTCTAGGCATTTCTGTGAGCATTATTTTTGTTAAATTCTTTTAAGGTTGCCACTAACAGCATCACTTCAGATATGAAAACAAACTTGGAGAAGTTAAAGGGAATCTATCCTTGGAAATAGCTTTGTACCATCACGTCGATTGCATAAAGACAACCTGGTGGTGACTTTGGCTCTGGTAAGAAGTGGAGATATGCTTGAATCCAGGACCTAAAGTCTAACTCATGGTCAATAACCAAGATGCTGACACATTTCAAGTCTAAATGGTGTGCTCTACTCACCCTAAGTATAAAATAAATGTTTTAAAATGTTTTATGGGACGAGGTCTCATAATAGAAACTATGGGTTTTTTTTACTGTTTTTTATTGCTTTGCCAATTTATACTCAAGCTTTTTAAACATTCATAATGTAATCTTTCTGCTACATATATTGTAATTTTAGAAAGTCATATATGTTCATTATAGAAAATTTGGAAAATATATTAATGTACAAAACCCATAGCATTAAGATATAATCATTCTGAAATTCTTGCCTTACATACTTTGCAGTATTTTTAGAATGATTGTGTGTCTACTATGTGCATGCATTTTTTTCTTTTGAAAATTGTGTTCAGCAAGATAAAGTTTGTTTTTTAATAGTAAAATAATATGTATATCAACATAGTATTTTTTATGTTTATACATGTTCTTTTTTAGTCAATCATTTATTGTTTGGAAGTTTACATTTAATCGACTTTTCCATTTTACAAATATTCCTGTGAAGATTTCTCTAACAGCAATATTTGCAAGTGCCTGTTTGTTTACTTGCATAAGTGTTGTATGTTACAATTATGAAGTGCTTTGCAAATTAGATAGGCAAAATATTCCATTTTAGTTTTAGCTTGTATTTGATTGATTACTACCTTAAATAATTTTTCAAAATTTGTTTGACTCTTTATCTCTTCTTGATTCAATCATCTACTCTTTCATTCGTGTGGTTATGTTTATTCATTCTCTTTAAGTGTGCATATTTAGAGCCTATTTGCAGACCAGGTTCTGTGTAGTGAGGAACATTTTTGGTTTCAGCCCACACAAAACTTACAAGCACTCAAGCCTGATAAACAAGGAACATAAAAATGAATGATTTTTTATTACAGTTTTATTTAAATTCTCAGAAAGTACTGTACAAGTTGCTGAGGTAGAAAAGAGAAACTTTTTCTTATAAACAATGTTCCTTAGAATTGAATGGTCAAAATATATAAATAAACAAAATTTAAATTATATAAAATCATACACTGTGAAAAACAGCTCCTCCATCTCTCTTTCAAATTTTGTTTGCAAAGGAAACCAATATTCAGGTATTTCCTCTATATTTTTGCCAAAATATTGTTTGTATGTTTTTATGTATATTTGTGTGTGTATACTTGTGGGTTTTTTAAAAAGTGTAAACAGAATCACTTACCATTACTTATTTTTAAATTTTATTTAAAGGCTACTTTTATGAGTATATAAAGAGCTGCCTTATTTTTTATGGCTATATTTTCTCTCTACATATCTCAGTATGTGGGCACAACTCAATTTATATAATTGATGATCCTACTAAAATATTTCCTTTGATCTGACAGATGCGTTTGGTTTGACTTAATCATATCTTGTTATTTTATTTGTTTTTAAGAATTACTTTTCTTCTTTATCATATTGTATGTTATTTTACATGTAATGATTTATGCAGTATTTATGACATACTAATTAATATATAATGTTAGTTTATTGTATACACTTATTTTATTTTTAAACTATTATGTTACTTGTAGAGAGAATAAAATTAATACATTTATACTTAATTTCTTTTTTACAATTCATTTTTCCCTGATCATAAATTTTCTTTGTTTTTAATATCCTGTAATGTGATATACATATGCTATTTCATTATTGTACATAAATGATAAATTTTGATTTTTAACTACAAAATAACTATAGATTTCTTCCTAATTATTGTTTATCAAGTATTTTCTTTATTGTCAGTTTTTACCACATAACTTTTTTCAGGACTTTAGTTTGTAAGTTTTTTTTTTTTCGTCAAATTTTAACAGGGAAAAACAGTATACATTCATGTTGTAAAACATGATGTTTTTATGCCTTGTGTTATAAATAAATAGCACTACTTAAATTGTGCATTACCTCACTTGTAATTTATTTTGTGGTGTGAAAAATTAAAAACTACTCTCTTAACAACGTTCAAGTATACAATATATTGTTTTTAACTATAGTTTCCATAAACTATAGTTGATCTCTTAAACTTATTTCTCTAGCATAACTGAAATTTTGTGTCCTTCTACTAACATCTCATCAATCCCTACATTCCCTGAGATTCTAGTGATCACCATTTTTCTCACTATTTTTGGGTTGGACTCATTTAAATTTCACATATGAGTGAGATCATGTGGCATTTGTCTTTCTGTGTCTATCTTATTTCAATTAAAGTCTTCTAGGGTCACCCATATTGTAGGTGTAGGCTATAATCTTTTATGCCAAAGAGTGTTTCACTGAAGATACACATTTATCTATTGATGGACACTTTTGTTAATTTCATATCTTGGCTGTGGTACTTAATATTGTAAGGAACAGGGAGTACAGATGTCTTTTCAAAATACTGATTTCAGATCTTTTATGTATATGCCCAGTAATGGATTTGCTGAATCATATGGATATCTCTGTTTGAATTTTTTTGAGGAAGCATCATACTTTTCCATAATGGCTCTACCAACTTAAATTTCTACATTGTGTAAGGGTTTTCTTTTTTCCACATCCTCACCAACCCTTGTTATCTTTTGTCTTTTTGATAGACACAGATATCCTTAACAGATGTGAGTTAATATCTCATCATGATTTTAATTTACATTTCCCTAATGATTAGTGATATTGAGCTTTTTATTTTAATAAGCTTGTTGATCATTATATGTTTTTGGAGAAATTAGTTCAGATCTTTTGAGATTTTCTAATCAAATTGTTATCTTACTATTGAGTTGTTTGTGTTTCTTAAAGATTGCACAGTCAGTGTTTATAAGATGTATGATTTGCAGACACATTTCCCTATTCTGTGAATTGTCTCTTCACTTTGTTCATAGACTTTTTGTTGTTGTTGTGGGCACAGAGCATTTCAATTTGTCTCTATTTTGGCTTTAGCGGTGTATGAGTCTGAAATCATATCCCCCCATCAAAAAAAATCAGACAAATGGTATGGAGTATTTTCTCTGTTTTCTTCTAGTGGTTTTATAGTTGAAGTTCTTATTTTAAAGTTCTTCATCCATTTTCAGGTGATTTTTGTATATGATGTAAGTTGAGCATCTGTATTTATTCTTGTGCATGCAGATATTGAGTTTTTCCAACACCGTTTATTAAATAGACTTCTTTCCCAAACACATGCTCTTGTCATCTTTGCTGAAAATCAATTGACTATAAATGTATGGGTTTATTTATACATTCTTTATTTTGTTCCATAGATCTATGTGTCTGATTTTAATGCCAATGCAATGCTATTTCTGATACTATCACTCTGTAGGCAATTTTGAAATCAGTTAATATAATGCCTCTGACATTGTTCTTTTTGCTCAAGATTGCTTTGGCTATTCAGAGTTTATTTTGTGATCCCATATGAATTTTAATACTACTTTTTGTATTTCTATGAAAGTTGTCATTGGAATTTTGATAGAAATGTCATTGAATCCATAGATCACTTTGGATACTATCAATATTTTTAACAATGTAAACGTTTACAGTCCATAATCACAGGGTATATTTCTATTTATTTGTGTCTTCTTTAATTCTTTGATCACTGTTTTATACTTTTGAGTATGCATATCTTTATCATCATGTTTAATTTATATCTGAGCATTTAATTTTTCGGCAGTTATTGTGAGATTTTCTTGATTTCATTTTTGGATAGTCTGTTGTTGGTTTATAGAAACAAACTAAGATTTGTAATTGGTTTTTCATCCTTCAGCTTTACCAAATCTTTTTATTAGTACCAGTGGTTTTTGGTGAAGGGTTATGGTTCTCAACATATATAATATGACATATATATATGTCATGTATAAATTCAAACTGTAGCTTGATTCTGTCTAATCTAAATGTCTATTATTCTCTTACTTGCCTAATTGTTTTAGTTAGGACACTCACTAGTTTTCATGAAAAGACATTGATTTTTTAGATTCCTTTTCTGCATCTATTGAGATCATATGGTTTCTGTCCTTCGTTCTGTTAATTTGATGCATCATGCTTATTGATTTGCATATAGTGAACCATCCTTTTATCGCAGTGTTCAAACTCACTTGATCATGAAGACGTTTTAATGTGCCATTGAACTTGGTTTGCCAGTATTTTGTTGCAGATATACATCTGTGTTCACAAGGGATACTGGTTTACAATTTTGTCTGCTTGTAGTTTCCTTATCTGGGTCAAGGTGAAGCTTGCCTTCAAAATGAGTTTTGAAGTTTTCTCTCTTCATTTTTTTTGAATAGTTTGAAAAAGATTGCTATTAGTTATTTTTAAATATATGGTAGAATTCATTAATAAAGTCAGTAGGATACAGATTTTTCTTTGCTGGGAATTTTCCATAAAAGTCATGTTATTCATTATTGGACTATTCAGATTTCCTCTCTCTTAGTACTTTTCAGTTTTGGTAGGTTGTATGTGTTCAGAAAATTATGTTTCCTCTAGGCTGTCTAATTTTTTGATATATAATTGTCCACAACAGTCTTTTGTGATCCTTTGTATTTTTGTGTATCCTCTTTCATTTGTAATTTTATTTATTTTGGATTTTTTAAAATCTGGATAAATATATGTTGATTTCATTTATCTTTTCAAAAACTCAATTCAATTGCATTGGTATTTGGAATTGTATTTCTAGACCATATTTTATATATTCCTGAAAAGATCTTATCATCTTTTCCTTCTACATTCTTGAGGTTTAATTTCTTCCTCTTTTTTTTCTTCCTCTTTTTCATGGTGTAATATTATATTTTTTTACTTGGAATCTTTTTTCTTGTTTTCATCTAGGCATTTATTTCTACAAACTTACCTTTTAGAAATGGTTTTGCTACATTCCATAGCTTTGGTATATTGTTTCAATTTTTTGTCTCATATTTTTACAAATTACTTTTGAAAATCTTTTTTGACTTAATGGTTGTTCAGGAAAGTAATTTTAATTTTCCACATATTTGTGAATTTTCCAAAATTCATCTTACTGTTGATTTTCAGTTTCACAGCACTATAATCAAAAAAGATACTTGATTTGATTTCAGTCTCCCTAAGATCATTAAGACTAATTTTGTGCCCAAAATATCTATCCTGGTGAATGTTCTAGATGACTTGAGAAGAATATATATTCTACTGCTATTGGATGAAATGTTCTGTATATGTTAAGTTCATTTGGTCTTGAACATAATTCAAGTCCAGTATTTCCTTATTGATTTTCTGTCTGTATGATGTGTCCATTCTTGAAAGAAAAGTATTGAAGTACTATATTGCAATTCTACAGCAGTCTATTCCCCTTTTAAGCGGATATGTTAATATTTACTTTATATATTTAGGTGCTCATATATTTTTTCAATTGATATAGCTTCTTGATAATTAATTCCTTTATCATGATAGAATATATGCATATTTGTTTCATTTTGCAG
Source organism: Geosciurus inauris (assembly GCA_004024805.1). Classification (NCBI taxonomy): domain Eukaryota; kingdom Metazoa; phylum Chordata; class Mammalia; order Rodentia; family Sciuridae; genus Geosciurus; species Geosciurus inauris. The sequence continues at coordinate 45,575 of PVHX01003994.1, forward strand.
GTTTTAACTTACATTGTATTTTATTTGATATAGTTATTGTTGCCATTTGCTTAAAATATCCTTATCCATCCTTTCAATCTATGAGTATCCTTAAAAGTGAAATAAATTTCTCATATACAGTATAGAGCAGAATATTTTATATGTATTTAAAAATCATTTAGTCAACTCAATATCTTATCTAATTTTAATTTTTTTTTTTTTGCACTGGGGATTGAACCCAGGGGTGTTTTATTGCTATGCTTCATCCTCAGTCCTTTCTATTTTTTTTTTTTAACTTTGAAACAGGGCCTCACAAAGTTGCTTAGGGTCTCACTAAATGGATAAGTCTGGCTTTGAACTTGTGAACCTCCTGCCTCATCATCCTGAGTTTTTGGGACTGTAGGCATGACACTATTGCTAGGGAACTGTATAATTTTGTTGGCTAATTGGATCCATTCAAGGTGATTACTGATGTGTAAATACTTCCTACTTCCATTTTGTTAATTATTTTCTTGTGATTTTATAGATTATTTTGTGAACTTTTTTCATTCATTTGTCTTCTTTTGTTATCAGATTATTTTCTCTAGTGGTATTCTTTATTATTTACTTTTATCTTTTGCTAATCTACTTTTGGTGTTTACTGGTAGTTACTATGAAGCTTAGGTAAAATATTATCAACAGATTATTTTCACATGATGACAATTTAAGTTTTATAACACCAAACTACTCTATACTTTTATTTTCATCCACTTACAATTTATGTTTGTGATGTAACAACTTATATCTTTTTATATTCTGTACCTCTTGACAAATTTTTACTGCTATTATTACTTTTAACAGTTTTATCTTTTAACCTTCATAGAAAAGATAAAAGACCATCATTACAAATTAGAATATTCTAAATGTTACTGGGTTCATCCTTCTACCATGAGTTTTACACTTGCATATTTTTGTTTTCTTTCTTTCAAAGCAGCATTCTCTCACTTTAAAGAACTCCATTTAACATTTCTTGTAACACAAGTCTGATGGTAATGAGCTCCCTCAGGTTTTGTATGAGAAAGTCTTTATATCTCCATTTCTGAAAGATAGTTTTGCAATGTAAAGTAGTTTTAGTTGGAAATTTTTGTTTTTATTTTATTTAATTATTATTTTATTTTTACTGTCCACACTAATCCTACTTCCTTTCTTGTCCTGTAAAGTTTATACTGAAAATTCTGTTGCTGGCCTTATTAAAGCTCCTTTATAGGTGATGCCTTTTTATGGTTCTTCATTTACCTTTGATTTTTAATCAATAGTTTATACAGGTAGATTATCCCTAATGCAAAAATTCAAAATCCTAAATTCTTCAAAATTTAAAACTTTTTGAGTGCCAACCTGGCTCCCCAAGTGGAAAATGTTATACCTGATCTTATGTGGTAAGACACAGTCAAAACGCAGGTGCAGTAAAAAATATTATATATGGCTATGTGTATAAGGTATTTATGAAATATAAGTGGATTTCATATTTATACTTGAAGTCTGTCCTCAAGATATCTTATTATGAATATGTAGGTATTCCAAAATCTGAAAGAAAAAAAATGAAATTCCAAACACTTCTGGTCCTAGTCATTCCAGATAAAGGATACCAAATCTATAATGTGTCTTCTTGTCATCTACTCTGTATTAAATCTGTTTGAAGACCTTTGTCCTGCCTGTATTGTATAAGGACAATTATATCTTTCACTATATTTGAAGTTTTATCCTTCAAATGGGAATAATGAAGAAACTTTGGTTAAAGGGGAGGGAAGAAAGGGTATAGGACATGGGAGTAACAAAGAGGGTGGAATGAGATGGACAACAATGCCTTAGGTACATGTATGAGTGCACATATGGACTAACTCTATGTTGTATACAACCAGAAAAATGAAAAGTTGTGCTCCATTTGTGTACAATGAATCAAAATGCATTCTGCTATTATGTATACATAATTGGGATGAATTTTTAAAAAAAGAAATGCAATAAAAACACACACACACAGAAGAAAGTAAAAGGAGGCAAAAATCTTTGTAAAATATTCACGCTATATCTAAATTTTTTAGCAAAAAACACTTTTTTATCTTTTGCTTCTCTCTTCTTACTTTTAAACTTTTATCATTTGAATATTTGCTCTGTTGATATTGTCTCATTAATTCTATTATCTGTCTTCACTTCTTTTCATTCTTTTTTTCTCTTTTTTTTTTCTGACTGCCTATAGTTTCAAGTAATCTGACTTTGTTTACAGATTATTCTGCATAGTCAATTCTGCTATTGATACTAAGAGCATTTTTTATTTCATTCATTGAGTTTTTCAACTTTAGAATTTCTATTTAAAAAAATTAATTCCCATTTCACTTGAATTTTCTATGCTTTTGGTTCTTTATTGCTTTCTGATATCATTAAGTTTTTAATTCTGTCTTTTCTTGAAGATTACTGAGGTTCCTTAAAACAATTATCTTTAATACTTTGTCAGGTAGTTTGTATATCTGAATTTCTTTGGGGTCAGCTGCTGGAAAATTATTGTGTTTTTTTGGTGATAATTTGTCTCGTTGGTTTTTGTTGCCCTATGTTGATGTCAGAGTGTTGGGGGAACAGTCATCTCTTCTAGATGCTACAGTCTTATTTTGCTGTGACAAGTCTTTACCCTACTTAATGGTATGAGGGCTCTTATTTTATGGGGCACAGTAGTTCTAATAACAATGAAGGTACAGCTGTGTATTCTCTGTGAAGTTCTTTCAACTGAGATCAGTGTTGCTAGTGATTAGAACCCTCAGAAAACAACAGTGGATTTTTGCAGTGGTAGAAAAAGTTGAGATCGTTGGTAGCCATAGCTTTTAAGGTCTGCCCAATTTTATTTCTTCCACCAAAGAAGCTGTGGCTCAGATTATCTTTTTAACATTGGTTTTGGCTTACAGGTATTTTTATGGTGGCAGCAGGGCCACTGTCTGATGAGGGCTTCTGTGCAATAGTTACTAATGGCCCTATTACTCAGGGTGCAGGCCCCGCTCTCCACTGTTGCCTGGTAGTTGTATGTGAGATACATACTGGTGACAGTATATGAGATTTAGATGTTATAAAGCAGTCAGGGAGCTAAAAACAAGGCATGGGCATGCACAGAGATCCAACAGACCTCAGGTCAAGTCAGCGTATAGCTCTATATGGAGACTGAGCCAGTGCTAAGAGTGTGGGCACTTGCAAAGAAAGCTTGGTTCTGAGACCTAAAGTGTAAAGGAGCTTGCTTTGATATAGCAACAACTTTGATATCTGCAATATGGGAAGAGCCAGCGAGCCACAGATCATGGGTCTAGAATGTGGGCACTTACAGGGTTGGGAAATGCACAGGGTTGGGAAAGGCAATGTTATCATAGTCACAGCAACAGAAATCTAACTAAAAGAGGCAATGATTCCTTTTCTCAAGTAGTTCAATATTCATTGCCTTTGAATGTGAAGTGTAAGTCAAAAGCTCATGTGTAAGATAATGCAAGAAGGCTTAAAGGTGAAATGATTGGATTATGAGAACCTTAACCGAATCAGTGAATTTATCCCCTGATAGGGATTAACTGAGTGGTGACTAGGCTGGTAGAGTGTGGCTGGAGGAGGTGGGTCATTGGGAGTGTGCCTTTGGAGTATATATTTTGTATTTTGCTAGTGGAGTCCCTCTCTGCTCCCTGATGTGATGTCTTGAGCCACTTTTCTCCACCACACTCTACCACATGATGTTCTACCTTACCTCCAGCCCCAACGACTGGAGACAGCTATCTATGGACTGAGACCTCCTAAACCATGAGCCACAAAAGAAACTTTTCCTCCTTAAAATTATTCTTGTTAAGTCTTTTAGTCACAGGAGCAAAAAAAAAGCTAACTAAAACAGACAACAACTCCTTTTCTGAAGTAACTCAATACTTAGCAGTGACTCCTATTTGTGTGTGGGGTATATAGTAATGTCTCCCTCCTTGGGGATCAATAGAAGAAATGACTGATTAGAAGACACTGTGTCCTCTGTAGGGAAACCCTTGGGGAACACTGTGGTATTTTCCACATGGCTGATAATAATAGCTGCTGTCTTTTGCCTTTATTTCTAGCCATCTTGTGGCCTCTTGCATATGCTAACCTCATCAGAGATATTTTCAGTGTTGATACTGACATTTTTGCTCCTGTGTGTTGCCATGTCTTCTTTATTATTACCTCGAGCACCTTGTAGTCATGGATTGCTATCTCCATACTCTTGGTGATGACATTCTTTAATCATTTTCCTCTGTAAAATTAACTGTATATTTAAATTTTGTCAATATCTTCAATTAAGTCTTTGTTTTTTCCCAACAATAAGAACCAGGAAACAATACTAACAAAAATCCAACTGGCATAATGATTAGGTTGTCCTTGAAACTACAGATTAATTTGGGAAGGACCAAAAACTTAACTATCAATAAGTACCATATGTCTCTGCACTTATTTAGCTCTTCAATTTCTTCTAAAAATATTTTATAGTTTTTAGTGTGTCATTATTACTCATATATTGTTAAATTTGTACATAATCACTTTGTGGTTTTTAACTCAAATTTAAATGATATGTAATTTTGAGTTTCAATTTCTATTCGTTATTTGCAGCTTTGCAGAAATGTAACTGATATTTAGTAGGAGCTTATTCCCTATGACCTTGCTAAATGCTGTCATTGGTGCCAATACATTTTTGTTATTTTTTGGAATCATCAGTTTAAACAATTACAACATATACAAACATAGTTTTATTTATTTTAATTGGTATATTTTTATTTTTTCTTATTTGTTAATTTAGTTGTGATGGACATATCCTTGAAAGACACATTCTATCAAACTTACTCAAAAAAGGACTAGAAAATCTGTATAGTTCTATATCAATATGAAAATTAAATTCATAGGGTTCTTTTTTTGTTTTGTTTTGTTTTTTTCTAAGATCTCTAGAACAATACTGAATAAAAGACTTGAAAGAAGACATTTTTCTTTCTGATCTTAGGAATAATGCATTCAATCTTTTACTGTTAAATATATCATATTAATAGTAGGTTCATTACTGATGTATTTTATCAGAATAAGGATGTTTTCTTATTTTCTTAGTGCACTAGGAAATTTTATCATGAATGAAAATTGAATTTTGCCTAGTTTTATCTACTTAGATTTCTTTCGATGTGTTTATATGATCAATTGTATTGATTTGTTTTATTCAGAGTTCTTCAGATAAACAGAACCACCTGGGTTTTCTTTTTAGAATAGGGATAGACTTAATGCCTATTGAAGCACTGAGAATAAATAATATTTTAACAGCTATGTGAGTATCTCCTAATTCAGTTGACAACCAAATTAGCCACCACTATTTGTTTTTAAATGTTGAAACTTTATATTCTTAGATATCATTTCTTCATTATGTATTATTTATATATAGCTACATTTGATTTAACAGTTTGTTAAGGTTGTTTTGGCTCATATTTATGAGGGATTTTATTTATTATATTTGCAATGTCTTTGGTGATGGCAACAGGTTAATACTGGGTTTATAAAATGAATGTAGAAATATTTTCTCTATATTTCTAAATTGTTTGTACAAAATTTGTATTATTCCTTAAAGATTTGTTAGAAATCACCAGTTAAGCCAACTGTCTGAGAGTTATTTTACATAGGAACACATTTGAACTATCAATTAGATTTCTATAGTACAGAACTATTTTTGTATTCCAGATTTTTTAAGTGAATATGATAGATGTGATCTCAAGGATTTGTACATTTCACCTAACATTACATTTATTGGCATAATTTTTTTGTAATATTCTATTCTTTGTTAATATTATAAATCTGTAGAGATATCTTCTTCTTACTTCTTGGCACTGGCAATTTCTGTCTGTTCTTTTTTTCCCGACTATCTCTAGAGATTTATCAACTTTTCTAAACTTTTTGTATAACTGACACTGTTTCACTGATTTTTCTCTATTTGTTTTATGGTTTTCATTTAACTATTTTCTCCTCCTTATTATTTCTTTTCACTTACTTAAATTTTAATTTACTTGATTTTCTTGTTTCTTTATTAAGTTGGGAATTTGATTAGTGTTCTGAGTCCTTCATTATATTTACTGACAAAAATTTACTAGTTTAGTTATATCTCACAAGTTTAAAGTATTGAATTTTAATTGTATTTTAGGTATTATCTCATTTGTTTTTCCTTAATCTATGAGTTGGTTAGAATAGTGTACTTTAATTTCAAAATTGTTAGGGATTATCTACATTAATTCTATTTTTAAAAATCTTTATAATAATTCTCATTATAACTAGGGTCATTTCTCTTTTAGGATGAAGTTATGCTCTTTTATTTTGTATAAAATAGAGTGAAAAAAGGAACACCCTGTGAATTTTCAAGGAGTTATATTTTGAGAAAAGTAGACAAAGGGGAACATGGGGAGGGAGGAGGAAGGAGAGAAAGAATTAGATTTAGTTATGTCCATTAATGAATATGTCACAATAAAGTCCACTATTATGTAGAATTATAATGCACTTAGAAAAATATTGACAAGAAGTTTTAAAAAGTAATTCCAAGTTTAATTTCTTTGCATTCAGATAATTAAGTTTGTATTATTTTAATTCTTTTGAATTATGTGAGATTTGATGTTAAACCAAAAATGTGGTCTATCTTGGTGAATGCTCATGAGAACTTGGAAATAGTGTATACTCTGCTGTTGGTGGCAAATTTTTTAAATATCAATTGCACCAAGTGAGTTGAAAGTATTGATCAAATTTGTTATGCTCTTCCATATTTCATTGCTATTTGTGTGATTAATTAATGAGATAGTAGTGTTAAATTCTATTTTCTTCTGTTTGAGTATTTTTATTATTTTTTATTTTGAAGCTCTGATTAGGTGCACACATTAGGATGTTTTTGGACACAGTCTTTTTATCACTATGTTGTGTTCTGATATGAGTTGTTCTGAGTCCTACTTTGTCTCATGTAAATAGAACCACCTCCACTCATGGATAATGTTATAAACATATTCATTATTTTATTTTAATTTAATTTATGTGATTAAACTTAAGTAGCTTTTTTAGGTAAGCAATATATATTTTGGCATTGTTTCTTCTATCCAATATGATGATCTATGATGTATAGTGTATTTGTTTCATCCATTTATATTTGATATAATTGTTAATAAGATCAAACATATTGCATTGGCTATTTTTCAACTGTTATTTTTCACTTTGATTTTTTTCTGTTCTGCTGCCTTCTTTTAGAGTATGCTTTATGATTATATTGATTTATTTTTTGCCTCATTTATATTTCTAAATGGTGACTTGGAATTTAAAGAATACACATTAAAGTATAACTTCAAATATGATTATGCCACGTATAAGGTTTTTATTTTTCCCTTTTAAAAATGTATTTATGTTGTGTAGGGAATTCTAGGTCAATAGTTTTTTTTTTTTTATCACTTCAAGGATTTTTACTATTGTCTTCTGGCATGAATAGTTTCTGATGAAAAATCTGCTGTATTTCCCTTAAAGTTTTCTCCCTCTGTAAACATTATTTCTTTTCAATTTTGAAGTCTTTGAAGTTTTGTTTCTTTGGTTTCCAGAAATTTGATTAAAATCTGGCTTGGTGTGTTTTTCTTTCTTTGATTTCTTTGAGCTTCTGAAATCTGTGATTTTCTATTTTTGATTAATTGTAAGAAATTCTAGGATTTTCTGATTTATTTTGCTTGTTTTCATTCTATTGCCAAAACTCCAGTTACATGAACGTTAGCCCATTTGATATGTCCTGAAACTCAAATTCATTGTATTTCAATTTGATGATTTTCATTGATCTTCAAATTCATATTAATTTCTCTGTTGGTTCCTTAATGACTAGCCTGTTTTAGAAAAAATCTTTATAAGTGATACTGTTTTTGTACTTAAATTTTTTTTTGTATTTTTACTTGATTCTGTATTGCTGTTTTCTTCTTTTTGCTGAACTTATTCATATTTTTGTGCATGATATTCACTTATTTCATTAGATAATTTAACTTATTTAAATTAAGCCCATATCTGGTGCTTTCAGCATCTGAGACTTCTCTGGATTTTATTCTCTTGACTGATTAATACTTGACAATACTTTTTTTTTTGTCTTTTTGTGTACATTTTACCTTTTACTAATGCTAAGTGTTGTATTAAATAAAACTAGATATTGAGGTAAATAGAATTTCCACCTAATTAATTTTATAATTTATAACCCAAATGCCTTTTCTTTTGTCAGTTTATTATTATGTAGGGTTGAGTCAAAGTAGAAAGAAGTTAAATTAGGATTTTGTATTCTTTTTGCTATATTTACCTTTTGTGCATCACAGACATGAAATTTCCAGTATGAATTGCTAATATCTTGTGTTTAGTGCTTTCTACTTAGTGTTCCTCTTTTACCATCATCTTTTATTAGGTGTTCCACATATGTACTCTGTGGGACTCCCATCAAGCTTTTATCCTTTTCCAGAAATAGTTTACTCTTTCTTGTTAAGTGGTTTGAAATTTATGGTTGGGGCAGTCATGAAAATTTCCTTCATTTTTCTGCTTCAAGTTCAGTATTAGTCGGTTCCCTTTACCTGGTTTTATGGGTGCAGCATTTTCAATTTTTCTACCTTTGTCTCCCTTAAAACCTGTTTTCTTCCTTGTAACGTTAAGGGAAGGTCTTTGAAAAGTACGAATGTTTTGTCTGTCCCTCAATAGCAGCAATCATCTACTTTGTAGCAGTATGGGATCATTGCTTGGGGTGGGTTTTCTATCCTTCCTCTTATAATAATAATATTTTTTATAATTATTTGTCTTATGAGATTTTTGATCAGTTATTCTCATGGAAAGAATTAGGGCCATATTCTATACTAGGTAGAATTCTGTTCTCACCAAAGTTTCTCATTATGGAAGATTATATATTTTTAAGCTAGTTTTGCCTTCATTTCATTCTAATCTAGTGAAATCAGCAACTGTGAGGCTACTCATGGCTCTCTATTTTCCCCCTTCCATTATTCCACATACATGAGTCAGTCTTATGCAGATGTGTTATTTACATTGTTTTTCCTATTTTTCCATGGAGAAAAAATATAAAAAACAAAAACAAAATCTCATCAAATTTTAAATGGTAGTCAGTGCAACCATTTTTTTTTTTTTTTAATATATAGGTATTTTATCCTAAATGTGTTGTGTCCTTCAAAGAAGAATGTTATACACCATTCCTAATATTTTCTTCACCAGTAGGCTAGGTTCTGTTCATCTGGTTGAGAAGTCATAATAAAAGATGTCAAGAAATTTTCTGGAGCATTGTTTTCTGTGTGAGTTAAACAAGTAGTTGAGTTTTCCAACCTGGTCTGCAAATAATTCCTAGACTGTCTACTTGAGGCAAAAGTCACATAAGATATCCCTTCTGGAATTCTAGCCTATTGCATTATTGGATTGAAATTTTCTCAATTTTTGACTGGGTTCTTCTCTTTCTTATAAAATCTTCCTAAAATCATTTAAGAAGCATTCAACACACTGCAAAATCCTCTTTTCATCTTCAAGTCCCAAAGTTATATTCTCTTTAAGGCATGTGATCTGACTTCTAAGTTCTTGCCTGTGACTGTTTCAAATTTTTAGCTATGATATAACAAGGCTCATCCTTTTACATCTGCAATGTCCATTTTCTTGCTATTACTGTCAATGCCCCCCATTTCAGTTTATTTAATAACAACATAAGATTTTATTGCTTATTTCGGTATTAGTTATTACATAGGCTAAACTATAATCACAGCAAGATCTCAAAATACTATGTTTATTTTATTTTATTTTCTTTAAGCAAGTTGTTTTCTCTCCCTTAAAATAGTCCAGATGATTGAATGGGGTTAATACAGGTGGTCATCAGGTAACTTGTTTCCATCCTTCATGTGTGTGTGCTTGTGATGGTTTACAAAATAAAAACACAAGAAAATGTTAGCAATTAAATACTTTTTAAATTTAATTTGTTAAATATATACATGTATCTATTTATCATTATAATATTTTAATATAAATAAAATTAAAGTGACAGTAAAACTTCTATAAATGCATGCATATTTAAATAAATATATCTTTATGTGTAGCAAATTCATGATATAATTTAAAAAATACAATATAGTTAACCTTTTTCATTCACATATAGCATCAGATTTCTAGTTTATACCATAAAACCAATTCTGATGACTTATCAGATTACTAAAATAGTACTCTTCCATGTCATTTTTATAGACAACTAACTTGATAGTTAGCTTTTCACCAATTCATTATATAATGATTGTAATAATTTTTTTTTCTATTTGCCTCAACAAATATTTTCAGTGAAAAAAAAGAAATAAAAACAGGGCTGAGTATGTGGCTCAGAGGTTAAGTGCCCCTGGGTTCAATCCCCCATACCAAAACAAATAAAAATATAAAAAAGAAAAAAAAATCATTAAATCATCCTATACTTAAAAAAAAAAAAAAAAGAATGAATAATATTGATCATCAAATTTTGAGGAAAATGTGGTCTTTTATTAGGCAATTTTAAACTTATAAGTCTACACAGAATGACCATTATGCTCTTCTAAGTATGGTTAGAAGAGTACTATTTTAGAAATCTGTATTTTAAGTATGGTGGTAACTGCAGGATGTATAGAAGAAATTCCTAGTTCCTATACGTAAGTTATCATATATGCATATATATGTATATATATTTTTTCACACACATATATTTGTATATATAATTAGTTTTAGAAAACAGATAAAATTTAAACTTACCTTAAGGATCTGAGAATTCATAAACCACGTGTAGTTGGTTATATTTTGAATAATAGCAGGGGCAATTTAACAATGAGAAATGTAAAAAAAATGGGTGCTTAGGTTTAGAGACAAAATTATATTCAGGAATTAATAATCTGGAGTAATAATTGTATGAATGATGTGCAAAGAAGTAGGAACAGAATTACAATCAAGGATTAAGATTTTTTAAAGATTGGAATTACAAATTATGGAAGGCTAAAAGTACCAGTTATAGAAATTTTGACCTTTTTCCAAGTTTATAACAGAATTTTCCTTCAAGAAACATCTGTAGCACCAGATGTGATTTTAGTGCCATAGACAGTAAATATGACTTCTTCTAAACAGATAAGAGAAGGGAAAATAAAATAAGAGTAGAAACATGCCTAGGTATGGAACCTCAAGAGAAGTAAAGTGATACATTGGCATAAAGGAAAAACATTTGAGGAGTAAAAGACTTACGTGGCTTTGGGTTCCCAGTGAAGCATTGCAGAGATGTTTGTAGATGTATAGGAGAAATGAAATCATAAAATTAAATGAGTTTTGCATAGTTAAAACATCGAGCTATCATTCTTAGCATTTTACCATGTAATGGCAAGTGGGGTAGGAAGTAAGGATAAAAACATAAGAGGTACAGATATAGTTCTTACCCTAGAAGTGGAACTTACAGCATAGTAGGACAATAGTAGTAATCAAATCATTTTGCAAAACTTCAGAAATACGAACTGTTTAAAGTTCCCTGAAATAAGATTCTAGAATCTACAGCAGCATGTAAGCATCATCTGAGGTTAATCTGGAAGCTGAATGGGGCTTTTTTTAGGAAATAGCTTCTGCACTTGGAATTTCTGGATGAGAGGAGTGACCAGGCAGAGTGGCTCCTAATAAAGTATGAAAAATTAATGAAGTTTTCCTTCATTTATTAATTTTCTAAATATTTATTTAATTTAGTTAGTTATTTTTGTCAGAGTAATGTATTAGCAAAAGTCAAATATCACTGAAAGCCTCATGCACTGAAGATTGTTCAACACCATGACTCCCTGAGTAGTTGTATAAAAGTATGGGTAAACAAAAAGCTAACAAAATGGCTAAAAGGAAAATCTGTGAATGACATGTCCAAAGGAACTTTGAATTTTAGATGTGTCTCTGGTATTCTAGAAGACAAGCACACACTCAGAGATCATGCCCAGAGGTACATGTGTGTATGTTCAGGAAAAAGCAGGAACCCTATGGTTTCACCTCTGGCTAACCTAGAGGTTTTGTGCAAGAAGGAAGTGAAAGCTAAGGCAGAATTGCAAACTTCCTGGCAGATTGTCAAATGTGTGCACCAAATGACATAGAAATCATCTTGGCAAAACTGTTAGATTGGTCCCAAGTATTTGAGGAAATTTCCATCCACTCCTTAGCTGGAGCTAACTAAGTACAGACATCAGTGACTACATAGAACAAACAAACAACAGACTTAGAAGAATTGGTTCAGAAAAAAATATCTAAAAAATGAAGTTTTTGTTGTTGATTTTATTCCCCAAGTAAACTGCATTATCTCAAATATATCCCACTGAATTTCATATACTGTTGGCTCTTTATTTCTTATTTAAGGCTTTCCTCAGATATCCTATGACCCATGACGGCTCACCCATATGTAAGATCCTGAAAATCTGACTCCAAGTCCTGTGCCTGCAAAGAAGACTTGCTGATTGGTTGGAAGAATGTTTAGCATTCAGAGTGACTGCTGGATGAGAAAACCACAAAACATTTACCAAGTTCAGGAGAAAATAGAGTTCTTCAAAGTAGACAAACTAGAATGCAAACTTCAACAGAAAAATAAAATAAGGAGAGAAATTTGAAAAGGTGATTGGATTTAATGAAGAATATCCTGAAGATGCCTATTAGAAAGGAATTTTCACAGAATCATAGAGTACAAGCAGAGGGCCAGAGAATTAGTAAGGGAGTTTCCAGGTGAAGGTAGTGATTTCAGATAATGTAATTTAAAAAGAGGAAGAGAGAGAAAGAAGATGAGTTATAGTTTGAAGGGGAGCCAGTTTTTGTATGTTTGTTTTAGTTGGTGTCCATTAAAATGGAACAAACAAACTCAAATTAAACAAGGCAGTAGTCATTTTTAATTTTTCACTTACCAAAGCTCCTATAAGACATATACACAAAATTAATCTAAAGATTTTAATTTAATCTCTAATGTGTTTTTCTAGTCTTTGATTGATGTACTGATCTATAAAATGGTCCAGAGACAGATGGCAAGAAGAAATAATCCAAAGACCTTAGTTATTCATAGTTTGGAACACTGGTGTCTGAAAAATGGTTCCCATGGTTTAAGGTATTTTAAAAGGGATCATGGTTATCCTTTCTTGGGATTGAAATTACCTAAAAAAAGTTGTGAAGTTTGGACCTACATATCTGAATATGGTAGAAATAATTTTCTTTTTTCTGATCTTTCCTTTTTTCTTCCCTTCTTCTATTAATATTATAAATAGTATCAAACTAATAAATTTGCTGAATTGGATAATATATTATCTAACTAGCTATCTTCTATCACCATCATCTAAACATACACCTCTGTGATATACATAGGTGTACATATATGTAAAAGAGAAGAGCCAGTGGCACACGCCTGTAATCTCAGCAGCTCAGGAAGCTGAGGCAGAAGGATCGCAAGTTCAAAGGCAGCATCAGCAACTTAATGAGGCCCTAAGCAATTTAGCAAGACTCTGTCTCAAAATTTAAAAATTTTAAAAAGGCTGGGAATGTGGGTCAGTGTTTAAGCAATCCCTGGGGTTCAACCCCTTGCATTAAAAAATAAAAAAATAGAAGAAAGAGAGGATGAAGAAATATTTTATGACTATCATGATATTTTAAAGTTTGTATCCAAAAGATGAGTGACAGAATAATAGTAGAAAACTAAAAGAGGACATATAGAAAAGTATTTCACTGACTATGTCTGATGAAGATAGCATAAAAATGTCAATCATTCTAACATTGCAGTGTTTCTTTTTTATCATTATGTTGGATTGAAATGCCTGTTTGAAAACTCAGATTGGCATAAAGAAGGCAATTTATGAACACTTACTTGAGGCAAAGCAAAGTTGGTGCCACCACTTTTTGGTAAATAGATGATCAGGCTATTTTTGACTAATTTGTGGTTTTCTAAGAAAACTTAGGATGGGTGGGACATGGTAATTTCAACATTTATGTTACTCTAATGGCATTTTTAGGCTTATGTTAAGGTATATAGTAGTGACTCATCTTAATATATCAAAAATAATTTATTTGTTGTCAAAGGCATATCAACATAATTGAAGAGGCTTTTATTATTTATTTTGTCAAATAGGGCCTGACAATTGCAAAATCTTAAAGAGTAGATTTTTAAAAAAATTTTATAGTATTTGTTTTCTCTCAAATTGTCTGGCCCACAGTATTGCACATAGGGGTTTCATATTAAGAAGCTTATTTAGCGATGAATGAATGAATGAATGAATGAGAGAATGAGAAAATGGAAATATCTCTTAATAAATTTCCAAAGATAAGATATAAATAATAAGATTTTTAAATTTTAAAATAGAAAACTAGTGATCAATACTATAAGTTCTTGGGTCAGCATGATTTAATTCACTATTTAATACACAGATGGAAAATATTATAAATTTCCTGAAGAATTTTATACTGAGTGACTAACTTATCACCTTACTACCTGGGTGACTCAGGTAGTTCAAAGGTAACATCAGCAACTTAGTGAGGCCCTAAGCAATTTAGCAAGACCCTGTCTCAAAACGGAAAACCTTATAAAGGGCAGGGAATGTAGGTCTCAAAGAAAATCTTCCACAGGATTTTATTCTTTACTCTAAAGTATGTATTCCATTCATATTATGGTTCAGATATGACATGTCCCTCAAAAGCTCATTTGTGAGAAGATGCAAGTATATTCAGAGGTGAAATGATTGGGTTACCAGAGCCTTAACCTAATCAGTGGATTAATCCATTGATATGGATTTTGGGTGGTAACTGTAGAAAGGCAGGGAAAGGCTGGAAGTAGGTCTCTGGGGCTGTGCTTTGGAGGTTTGTATTTTATCCCTGGTGAGCAGATCTGTCTTTGATTCCTGGTTTCCATGTCCTGAGCTGCTTTCTTCCACCATGCTTTTCTGCCATGAAGTTCTGCCTCACCACAGTCCCAGGGGTACAGAATCTGCTGACCATGTACTAAACTTCTGAAACCATGAGCCGCAAAACTTTTCTTCCTCTAAATTGTTCTTGTCAAGTATTTTGGTCACAGCCATGCAAAGCTGACTCAAACAATGTGAAATAGTTACTTATTTGCCCATAATCTAATATAAAACTACATGTGGACATGAAGAATGTCTGGTCCTTTTCAATATAATCTATAACACTTTGCCTTGTTGAAATATTTATCCATTCATATAGCTCTTCTAGTTGATATTGTGTCAGCTATGAATGATTCACAATATCCTAGGTTTGGTGCTAAATGGGTTTAGTTGGGTTGTAAGATAATAATGCAGACTCTTTAACTAGAAATTTTTATCTAGCTTGACCACAAGATCTTCTCAACATAAAAGGCAATAGTATTTTCTTTCCAAATAAATTCTAAAAATCCCTATGAGAATTTTGAACAAATGTCCTCAGTCTGAGATAAATGGGACACCCTAGAGAGCCCACATAACTAGGATTGACATTAGCTCATATGGGATGTTTTTATTTTTTTATTTTTCCCGTTAGAGAAAAGGTTCAGGCAGTTATTTTCAGTAGGGATGCCACTGGTATATTTGATGGGATAATTCTTCATTTTGCTCAATAACTTAAAAAATATTCCTGGTCATTTAAAATGCCCCTAATGGGTTGAATATCCTGAGTCTGGAAGCCGCTCAGCTGAGGTTTGACAATGTGGCAATTTTGACAATGAAATGGGAATTGATGGTCTGGATATGTTTGACTGAACTACATTTTAAACAGCTGGTGATAGATTATGGTTGTGTTTCAAATTCTCTGTTCAATATTTTGTAGTGCTCCAATGGCTTAAGGAAAAAAGACTTTAAAAATCATAACAAAATTTCAACATATTAAAGTTATTGCTAATATAAGTTTATTTGTTTTTCACAATATCAGTATACAGTTGAGGGTTGTAAAGTGGAGTCTAGGTATTAGTTTTACTAGAGATATATTCATTTAATTGATAGGAATAAATGCTTTAATAATATTCAAATCCAGAGAGTATGTCAGGAGAAATTCATATAACATTTTAAAGCACATGAGTGATTTTTTGAAAATGTCAGGGAACATTCAATGTGGCCCCAAGATGTCTGATTTCAAATAAAATAGACATACATTTTTAAAATTATGGTTGTTTGCTTTTCTTTATAAACATATTTTGGCTTACAAAATAATTTTTATTTATCTACTATACATGTTTGAGTACTTACATATTATAGGCTTTCTTTCATCAGAAGTTTTCCACTTTATTTCTCCCTCAGTAAAGATGAGTCACTGTGTGTTCCTTGTCTTTTTCCTCCTTTTATCTGTGTCTGTGGACTGAGAGCGCCTGAGTTGACTTTTCTCTCTCTCCTGTGGGGCCATCACAGTCAATAACTTTAATGAGAACATTTGATGCATAAATATTACAAATCCAGGATCTCAGTGATGAAATGGTGGAAAGAAAAATAGTGTAAGTGAAACTAGTTTGATGTTAATAGAACTGCAGAAGCTATTGTCTAGTTAGGGAAGAGAGAGGCCTGTGCTGGAGGTTTGATTTACCTTATGGGAATGGAAGCTTTTCAAGGACAGAGACTGTGTCCTACAGAAATAAAGACAGGAAAGTAAAATTACTCTTTGATAAATACTCTTTGGTTGATTTAGTAGTATATTTTTTATGAAGACAAAAGCAGTCCGAAAGAGGAATTGAAAAAGTAAAACCCATCAAAAATTCAAACTAACTATAAAATAGAAATTAGCCTGATCTTTTTATATTTATCTTGATTAGTTTTTTGAACAATATATAAGACCAGAAAAGAAAACACAGCATCCAACTGTGTTGGAAGAAATTTGATCCACATTTTTCCTTTAGTGAAGTACAAAATATATAAACTAAAATGGGTAGTTTCTTGGATGTAAGCCCTCTTCTGCTACATTATGTGTAATGTTTTTGCACCTGTTTTTTGCTGCAATTTTACCAACAAGGGGTCTAGAAAAGCACTGTTTCTACTTGGTCTTCAGCCAAGCCAATAAACAAAAATGTCATTAATCACTGTCACTTGTCAATTCTCCATTTAAGAAATTGTCTCTTTTCATTGTTGCTACTAAAAACACAAGGGAAATTGATAAACTTTGTTTTGGACAACTTAGGCTAAGTTTTCAAAGGTGAAATTTTTCTTTTTCAGAGGGAAAATGTGCTATTTAAAGATAGATTACAGGTGCAGCTGAATATATCTGTGAGAGCAAAACCATGCACCTACATATGGCTGGTCATCCAAGAGATTATGTGAATGCATTTAAGCAGGGTCCTATTTCTTCATGCCATTTCCAGGTGGTGGTTGGAAGCTCAGTTATGATACACCACAACCACATATGTGTCCTCCCTTTCACCTTTCTTAAAGCATAGATGGAACAAAATCTAAGCATAGAATGTTCATAAAGTCTTCATAATCCCTACCACAAAGATTAGGTCAATAACCCCTATTCTTCCCCAGTTGATTAGTGTATATGCAAATCTCTTAATTCAATTTAAAAAACAAAACAATAAAAATGAGTATTATCTTTACATTTTATCTTGTTACTCTGACAGAAAATTGGAGACTTCAGAAGATCACAGAAAATACTTAAGTTTACCCTCCCTTTTATTGTACAGGATCCAAATAACTTCTTAGCAGCTCTGAGCAATGGTCCAGTATTGATGGAAGTGAAATAAAAATTACAGATGAAAAACAGCATCCTGTCAGCAGGCAGTATATTGAGGTGGCCAATAGTATGAGCTCTAAAATCAAACTAATCTGAGTTTGAATCCTAGCTCCACCACAGAAAAACTTTACCATCTTGGATTATTTATTAAATCTCTATGCTTTATCTATTTAATACTATGTACCTTGTAATGTATCACATCTCTCACATAGTGTAACATCTGGTCAATAGTAAGTGTTCAATAATGGTATATACATAAATACTACACACACACACACACACACACAATCTATCCATCCAGTTCTTTAAGTATATGAACTAAAAGACGAGTTTAAAATTTCATTCTGTTTAACCTCTTTATAGCATCAGTTTTTTAAACTATAAAATGATCATAATGGCAAAAACAATTTAGGAATTTTTGTAAGAATTGAACTAAATAATTCATGTGGCAGGAGTCAGCATAGTACCTTGCACAGGGATTTTGTTCAACAAATGTTAGTTGACTTTGAATCTCAAAGAACATAGTAAAGAATATTTTCCATGTGAATAACCAACTGTCGGGCATTTTGGGGCACAAAAGCCAATATGGTGAACAAACTTGACTATGGATTACTTTGTCCTAGTGACACATAATTGGATTTCAGCTCTTGAATGCTGTCAAAACACTCAGTTCATTGTCTTTGACAGTCTTGATGGTTCAGAATCTGGAAATACTGGTGAAGGCCTGACAACGTAGAAACCAAGGGTTAAATGGCATCTGAATGGCATCTAAAGGGTTAAGTTTAAGTTCTTCATTTTGTATGAGCAAATGCAGTCCAGAGAGCTTACCTAACTTGTCTAAGATGCTACTACAGTATGTGCACTTCTCAGGGCACAGGGAACCATGTTCATTATGAGTCTGAGACTATTTTGATGACATGTGATGAGTGGCAATCATGTGGACAGCAATCCACAGTCAGATGGGCTAATCAAGCACAGATGGGAGGGAACATGGTGAGGCTTTAGCAGGGTGAAGTTCAGTACATCTAGATATATTTTTTAAAAACTCCTGATTGATAGAATTATAAAATTCTGTACTTTAAGCTGAGGTCATACAGTAACAAAAGAGAAGACAAGAGTATAAAGGGCCATTTTTAATTTTAAAATATCTTTTGAATATAAAGTTTTTTAAATTAAAATGGGTGTTTTTATGTCCCTTAGTTTCTAAAACACCTCAGTATGTTCATAGTCCTGCCTACAACATCTTTACAAAGTGAGTTATTAGGAACATAGTTCCTTTATCTTTCATGAATAGAAGGTGGAATTGCTACTAGGATTTGGATTTAGATGTCTTTCTAGGAAAATTAGGCACTCTAATCCTGATCATTAAGCCACCTCTAATAGCTCTTGGCCTAATTTCCATTGCACTATCATTTTTTTAAAAAAAACATTTAATTTATCAACTAAACTGTGCTGCTACCCAAGGTGAGAAAAATAAACACATTACATTAGTGAGTATCAAGAATAGTTTTTCATATTAAACTAATTTTTAATGAAGTTTGTACACATGACAATTTATGCTCAAGAAATTGCAATATACTGTATTTCATGGTGTTTTTCTTAAAGGGAAATGTTTCCTTTGAGCTCACTTTGATCTCTTTTCAGCACTTCTATTTTGGTGCCAGGATATTGATATCTATTAACTAGAAAGGTAAATCGCCAGTATAAATATGTTAGAGATATTCCCAAAGGCAAAACCTTGATTTTTTTTCAGATGTAAAGATGACAATAAGTTCTTGGGAGAAACCAGCTATTAGCTACCTGCTGAGTTTATTTGCACATGTCCTTCTCTGTTATATTCAGCCATCTAAAATTAATTTGTTGCTAGATTACTTTTTTGTATATATTATTATATTGAATAATATGAGATTTGAGGGAAAAAAGAGGGCAATTCTAAAGCATTATTTTAGGTCATTCAGCCTCTAATCTTTTCTAGGGCTCTTTTGCATGTAAAGTGTCTATTTATTAAGTTATGGAAATTGGAGCCCATCTCCTGGTTTCTAAAAACAATTATTATTTTTGTCTGTGTACTAGAGGTGTTTACGCCTTCTCCTTTTTCTATTATAATGCCTTCTCTTATTATTATATTGAATGTTCTGCTTTCGGACTGAAAATGTCTGTTTTCAGTTCTTGATTTTATTTTTGCATACTTCATTTTCTCAGGTACTTATGCTTTGGTAAGTCTCTCTTGATTTTCACTACCTCAGTTAAAAGATTCTTTTCTGTTTTCCTCTTTGAGATTGGTTCTTTTACTAAAGATAATGTATAGCAATTAACATATTATTTTGACTCCATTATAAATATCTTTGTTTTAATTTTTCCAATGTATATGTCTATATAATTTTATTATTTTATATTATAAAATACTTTTTAGAAAATGCTGTATATTGGTAAATGCATTCAGTGACAATAGAATTTTTTTCTGTCTGCCCATTTTGGTATTTAGATGGATTAAAAGGCAAGATCTATTAGGCTTGGCATCTAAGAGTATAAACTAAATAGAACTTTTTTTCCTATTTGAAGTGATAATGGTGATTCAGGTAGAAAAATGGAAAAATGTGATTATAATGATTGCCTTTTGATTCTGTTATTTCTTGCTATTTCCTTGAAATAAGCACTCATTCCTTCACTATTTAACTATTGAAACAGACTTCTCAATAATTATTTTTATCTATTTCAGATTCAATTCATTCTATATAGTGTTATTAAATTATTTATCTGAAAATACTCCTTTGTGGATGCTATTCCTCTAGTCTTCACTGACTGACATTGCTCAGAGAAAAAATATTCAAAATATTTTGCTTGGCATTCAGAAGCTTGCAAAATGAAGCTCTATAGTATTCCACAATTATCCTTTTGGATAGAGCACTGTGAAAAGCATTGGCTCTAGAGATCACCTTATGAACTTAGGAATGTAATTTGTCTAAGATTCAGTTTCCTCAGAGCTAAATGGGAAAAAATAATGGTACTCATCTCATAGATTGTTGAATACTAAATGTGTTAATAAATGTTAAAGGTTTTAGATTGGGCACAAAAAATACTCATTATAGGTTAGTTTTAAAACATTTTATCAATTTCTTGGCCCAGGATTTCTCCCATATTATCACACTCCAGATCCTACTCAAGTGAAAAAATTTCTATTGTGCAATGTAGTGGTACATTACTTCTATGAACTTAGAGAAGTTATAAATTTGTATGAATTATTTGTTAATGTTATATTCACTTTAATGACTAGTACCAGATTCAGATATATATGTTTGGCTTCCTTAAGACATCAATAGATGTTGCACATCTGTCTCACTCAAGGAACTCTAGTAGACACCTATTGCAGATTTAGCTCATTCTATGTACAAGCTATTCCTCTTACCTGGTCTTCATTGCTTGCTGAAAAAAAAAATCTACTAGATACTAGAGAACCTTAAGTATTCAACAAATGCTTGCTATTAATGATGAATTTTTACAAAAGAAGTCCCCCCCCCAAAAAAAAAACAAACCTGCAATGGAGTTATTTGTAGCAACACGTGTTAATCCTATTATTTGCATTCCTCTGACTATCCTGTATGGAGCTAAGTATCTTGAGACTATAGAGCAATAAGTAAAACAAAACTGAACTTTTGTTTAAAAAATATGTGTGTTCATTTTATACGCTTAGGTAAAAATCAGAAAAAAATATACCAAATACAAAATAATAATTACCCTTGAGTGAAGTTGAGTGTCAGGTAGCTAGAAATGCTTACTTCTTATTTTATATGATACAGATAAAAAGGAATGCAATTATTTTTGAATTAAACATTTATATTCTATTTTTTTAAATGAAAAGATATGTGTGTCTACAGAAAGGCTAAATGTCTCTGTCCAAGATAAAAACAACATTTAGGAATTTGAATTTCAATTCAAACACATGAAGAGTTTAGAAGTCATTATTCCTACATTCACAGTAAGAAAAATCTTGAACTATTTTATAATCAATGACTTTTCTTAGAAATTTGAGGTCATAGGACAAACCACTATTGTAAAAACTAGAGTGGCAGAAAAATACAGCTTGTGTTAGTCAATTGCCTATGACTATAACTTAATAGCTGAGGTTGTATAAATTATTTGGCTCACAGTTTTGACCACTCAGGGGTATGGTGCCACTATCAACTTGGCTCTGTAGAGGACCTCATGGCGGATGTCATTTCAGCAGCAAGAGTATGAGTGACAAGAGAGACCACATGGTCAAATTAAAAACCAGAGAATGATGGGGTCCCACAATGCCTTTCAAGGACATGCCTACACTTTTCCACTAGGCCTTACTCTTTATGGGTTCCATATTACTTCCTAATAGTGTCACCATGGGAACCAGGATTCCAACATATGATCTTCTGTGGGATATGCTTAGATCATATC
Source organism: Geosciurus inauris (assembly GCA_004024805.1). Lineage (NCBI taxonomy): Eukaryota > Metazoa > Chordata > Mammalia > Rodentia > Sciuridae > Geosciurus > Geosciurus inauris. Next base: position 67,697 of record PVHX01003994.1, read on the forward strand.
AAAATCACAGCATCTCTGAAATCAGCTCACTAGGAGTGGAAGTATTGAGAGCCAGTAACAGGTAGGAAACACCTAAATGTTTTAATTCCCAGATGCACCATATCATCACTAATTTCCAACAGAAAGTTAAAAGGTATGGTAAAAGTAGAGTATTAAGACACAGAATCATATGTAACATGGAGTGTGGAATTATCAAACAGAAATTAAAATGACTGTAAACAATATGTTAAGGCTCTAACGTAAAAAGTAGAGACCATTAAAGAATGGATAGTAAATGTAAACAGAAAAGTGAAAACTTAAGAATGAATCAAAAGGAAGTGCCAGAAGAAAAATGTAACAGAACAAAGAGTACTATGGATAGATTCATCAGTAGACTGGCCATGGCCATGGAAAGAACTAATGAGCTTAAAAATATGTCAATACAAACTTCTCATACTAAATACTAAGAGAAAAAAGGATGAGTAAAATGGAACTAAATATCAAATAATGGTGGAATAATTACAATGAGAGTAATATACATGCAATGGGAACACTAGAATGAGAAAAAAAGAGAGAAGCATAGAAATACTTGAAGAAACAATTGCTAAGAACTTTCTGAAGTTAATGACTGACAACAAATTATAGATCCAGGAAGCAAATATCAAGCACAATATATATTAACAAAACAAACAAACAAAAATGGACAACTGCAGAAACCGATAAAAATCTTGAAAGAAACTAGAGGAGGAAAGCACTGTATCTGAAGAGGAAAAATAGAAAATTGTATCCCTTTATGAATCAAATAAGAAATAAGATAGGACAGTGAAGCATTTAATGTATTAAAGAAAAAAATAAACATGACAACCTAAAATTATGCACCTATTGAAATGATGATCTTTCAAAACTGGAGATGCACCAATTAGATAGTTTCAGCAAATAAATATATCAATCCAACAAGCAAAAAGCAAAAACAAACAAAAAACATAGACCTAGACAATAACACAATTTTGTGAGGATGAGGAAATATTGGAACCTTGTACACTTTGGGTGGCATTGTCTAATGATACCACTGCTACGGAAAATAATATGGAGTGTTATTTAAAAGTTAAAAGTAGAATGTTTAATATGATCCAGAACCTTCACCTCTGGGTGTACACTCAAAAAAATTAAAAAGAGAGGCTTGAAGAGATATTCTCATACCCATAGTTGTAGTGGCATTATTCATTATAGACAAGAAGTAGAAACCATCCGTATGTCCAAATACAGACAATGGAATATAATTTAGCCTTACATAGAAAGGAAATCCTGTCACATGAAACAACGTGCATAAACCTTCAGGATAGTATGCTACCTAAAGTAGGAAAACCACAAAAGAAAATACTGTTGTTTTACTTTTATGAAGAATCTAAAGTAGCCAATCTTATAGAAACAGAAAACAGAATAGTACATAGGAGGGGATAGAGCAGGAAGCAGTAGGAAAGAGGACTTGTTTCATAGGTAAAGAGTTTTACACAAGTAAGTTTTACACCAGAAAAAAAGTTGTGGAGATTTCTTTCACAACGGTGAGAATACCCTTAACACTACTTACTAAGCTATACTCTCAAAATGGCTAACATCTATATTTTATGTTATAACAAATGTCTTGGTTGAGACACTGTACTATATAGGTCTGCAAGATGATATCGTTTGGAGAAACTGCATGAAGGGTGCACGGGATCTCTAGCATTTTTTCTTATAACTTCATTTGGATCCGCAATTACCTCAATAAAATTTTAAAGTAAAAACGTACATTGAGTTTTTTTTATATTCCACTTTACACTTTGGTAAATATAAATATTTTTGCACATCTTTTCCAATTTCATCTTTATATCATTTTTTTTTTGGCAAGTGATGCTATATTGATTTTGCAGGAGACAAAGCAGAACCAAGATACTCTGCCTCAAAGACTGAGATCATTCCAGTTGCTGTGATATATCTGGGTAAGGTGACTATATTTTGTTTAATAGAAGAGAATGTTGTTTTTATCTTCCTCTTTCAGAAGTATCCAAAGGTTTGTCAATGACAGCTTATAGCCCAGAAAACTGTCTCACAACCCAATCCCCAAAAGTGTGCTCTGTTTAGTTGGACTTTCTTAGAGTTTTGAATTTTTTTGAAAATATTTTTAGTTGTAGATAAACATAATACCTTTACTTTATTCATTTTATTATTTTGTAGTGCTGAGGATCGAATCTAATTCCTCACACATGCTAGGCAAGCACTCTACCACTGAGCTACAACCCCAGCCCCACAATTTTGAAATTTCAAAGATTCAAATTAAAGTCATAAAAAGACACACTCTATCATAAAATTTTTGACTTTAAGGAAATTCTTTCATTTTCTCAGTTTAAAATGTTAAAAATTATTAGTAAGGATTATATTTTGCTAAATACTTTATTTGAAATCAGTATGATTATAGTATTTATTCTTCAGTTAATATGATTAATTATATAGATTTTTAAAATATTTAGATCAGCCTTTCATTTCTAGAGTAAATTCCATTTTCATTTTGATACATTATTCTCTTAAAATATTTCTTCATTTGATTTGAGATATTAGTTGGCAGTTTTTCTTACTTGTAATGTTTTCATAGCTAAGAAGTAAGGTTTTGACTTCCTCAAAAAATTTAAAATATCACCTTTTAGTATATTTTGGAAAAATCTGCAAATAGATGTGTTACTTGTCCCTTAAAATAAGCTTTTAGGGATAGAAAATTTCTTAGCAAAAAAACAATAAAAGTTTTCCAATAGGTATTAAACAATCAACATGATCTATCAATTTCAAAAAGTAGAATTTTAAGTATCTATACCAAAACTATAATGCTGAATTAATTAATTAATTAATTTTCTTGGGGAGGTATCAGGGATTGAACTCAGGGGCACTTGACCACTGAGCCACATCCCCAGTTCTATTTTGTATTTTATTTAGAGACAGGGTCTCACTGAGTTGCATAGGGCCTCACTTTTGCTGAGGCTGGCTTTGAACTCACAATCTTTCTGCCTCAGCCTCCGGATAATTCTGAATTTATTAACATACCATAAAATATCCTCTTGTTTTTATGAGTATATAATTAGTCACCTCTTTTTTATTTCCTAATAGCTATAATTTATGTTATCCTTCTTTTGTCTTAATCCATATTCCTAGGGCTTTATTAATTTTCAGATAAATTTAAACCTTTAATTTTTTATAGTACAAATTTGCCATTTTTATTGCTTTTAAAATTCATTCCTTAGTTTGAATTTGCAGTTCTTGTTTTAATGTTCTTGAGATGAAAGCTTAAAGATTAATTTTAAGCCTTTCTTTTTCATGAATATTTTTGAATATATGCATTTCCTTTAAGCACTTTTCAACATTCCACAACTTGTTAACTTGTAATATGTTCATTTTGTCCATTTCTATATATTATCAAATTTCTGCTTTTATTTCTTCTGTGACATGTAGTTTAAAACATAGGATTTTATGTCAATATTCTTGACTTAATTTAGTTAGCATTTTATTATTGATTTTTAATTTATCTCAAATTTGGTTAAAGAACAAACTTTTCTTCAACATGTGCTTAATGTGCTCTCAAATAATGAAATTCCTGCTTATGTTGGATATAAACTTCTACACATCTTAATTAGTTAAAGTCTGTTAATCTTATAATTCAAATTGTTGTCTGATGGAAAGAATGTGCTGCAGCATTGTAGTTTGATATTTGTCTAAATTTCCTGATAGCTCCATCAATTCTTGTTTTATTTTGGAAATTATGTTAATGTGCATTTAAATTGATAATTGTTTACATTTTCATGTTGACTGGACTCTTTCATCATGTGCCATGTTTATCTCCATAAAATCATCTTACTTCAGATCTCCCATGCTCTTGGATAGGCAGAATCAATATTGTCAAAATGGCCATACAACCCAAAGTACAATACAGATTCAATGTGATTCAAATTCAAATTTCTATGTCATTCCTTTATATAAATAGAAAAAGCAATCATGAAATTCATTTGGAAAAAAAAGAGACCCAGAATAGTCAAAGTAATCCTTAGCAAGAAGAGTGAAGCAGGAGGCATTACAATACCAGACCTTAAACTATACTACAAAGCTATAGTAACAAAAACTGCATGGTATTGGCACCAAAATAGACATGTAGACCAATGGTACAAAATAGAAGATACGCAGACAAATCCACATAAATACAGGTATTTCATACTAGACAAGGCAACAAAAGCTTACATTTGAGAAAAGATAGCCTCTTCAACAAATGGTGCTGGGAAAACTGAAAATCCATATGCAGCAAAATGAAACTAAATCCTTATCTCTCACTATGCACAAAACTTGGCTGAAAGTGGATCAAGAAAGTAGGAATTGGACCAGAGACCCTGTGCCTAATAGAGGAAAAAGTATGCCCAAACCTTCATCATGTCGGATTAGGCCCCAACTTTCTTAACAAGACTCCTAAAGCACAAGAAATAAAATCAAGAATCAATAAATGGGATGGGCTCAAACTAAAAAGCTTCTTCTCAGCAAAAGAAACAATCAATGAGGTGAACAGAGAGCCTACATTCTGGGAGCAAATTTTTGCCACATGCACATCAGAGCACTAATCTCCAGGATATAAAAAGAACAAAAAAACTTAATACCAAAAAATCCCCCAAATAAACCAATCAATAAATGGGCAAAGAAGCTGAACAGACACTTCTCAGAAGAAGAAATACAATTGATCAACCAATATATATATAAAAAAATGTTCAACATCACTAGCAATTAGAGAAGTGCAAATCAAAATTACTCTAAGATTTTTATCTCACGCCAGTCAGAATGACAGCTATCAGGAATATAAACAACAATAAGTGTTGGTGAGGATGTGGGGGGAAAGGTACACTCATATTGCTGGGGGGACTGCAAATTGGTACAACCAATCTGGAAAGCAGTATGGAGATCCTTAGAAAACTTGGAATGGAACCACCATTTGACCCAGCTATCCCACTCCTCAGTATATACCCCAAAGCCTTAAAAACAGCATACTATAGTGACGCAGCCACCTCAATGTTTATAGCAACACATTTCACAATAGCTAATTTGTGGAATCAACCTAGATGCCCATCAATAGATGAATGGATAAAGAAACCATGGTATATATACACAGTGGCATATTACTCAGCATGAAAGTGAATAAAATCATGGCATTTGCAGGTTAATGGATGGAGTTGGAGAATATCATGCTAAGCGAAGTAAGTCAATCCCAAAAAATCAAATGTTCTCTCTGATAAGTGGATGCTGATCCATAATAGGGGAGGGGACATGGGAAGAATGGAGGAACTTTGGTCAAAGGGGAGGGAGTTAAGCGGAGGTGACATAGGGGCAAGAAAGATGGTGGAATGAGATGGACATCATTGCCCTAGGTACATATCTGACTGCAACTTTACATCATATACAACCAGAGAAATGAAAAGTTGTGCTCCATTTGTGTACAATGAATCAAAATACATTCTGCTATCATGTATACCTGATTAGAATAAATAAATTTTAAAAATCATCTTGCTTTAAAGAAATTATTTAAAAATGGTAGGAATATATAAGCTTTTCAATGTTTTTTTTTCTTCACTTTTTTTATCATATTACTTTTAGCCTGTGCTTGTTCTTATATTTAAAATTTACCCCTTAAAAGGAGAACATATTTGTTTAATTCTGTTTTCTTCTTTACTAGTGTCCAACATTCTTAGGCTCTTATTTGGAGTATGTAGCCTATTGAAATTTAGTTTTAATTACTGATATAGTCTATGATTCCATTACATTTTTTTGTAGTATAAAAATAATCAGGTGCTTATATTATCCTATTATTTTTCCATTTATTATTATTCTACCATTTCACCTCCAAGTACTGTATTTTAATCTTCTTTTAGTGGTTATTCTGGAAACTACAACTTGTATTCTTATCAAATTATGTAATAACATAAATTATTATTTTACCATTTTCCTGATATTGAAAAAATTAAAAACTAGAATTTTATATCAGCCTACCTTTCTGATGTACTATTATTGTCAATTCATTTTACTTCTATACATAAGATTTCAGAAGACATTACATATTATATGCTGAATATTAATTTATATTTTCACCATTCTGAGTGTTAATTACTTCTCACATTTTCTTTGCTTTAGTAACACTTCTCTCTTTCTCTCTCTTTTCCTACCTACCTACCTGTCAATGCAGAGCAGCTGGCAAAAAATTGCCTGAGTCTTTGTCTGAACAAAGGCCTTGGCTGCATCCTTATTGCTGATCTGTATAGGATTAGGTTGGCAAACTCTCTTCCTCAGCTCCCATTTGGTATTTCTAAGATGATGTTCTGTGTCTTCTGGTTTTCCTCACCCCTATACAGAACTTAGTTTTACTGCTGTACCTTTTTTTGGGGGGTGGATACCAGGGATTGAACTCAGGGGTACCCAACCACTGAGCTACATCCCCAGCCCTATTTTTCGTGTTTTATTTAGAGACAGGGTCTCACTGAGTTGCTTAGTGCCTCGCCATTGTTGAGGCTGGCTTTGAACTCATGATTCTCCTATCTCAGCCTCCCAAAGTGCTGAGATTACAGGTGTGTGCCACCGCGCCTGGCCTGCTGTACCTTTGAGGTTAACATTTTTAAAATTTTCCCGCTTCCATGGGCTGCTTTATGTTTTATTTTCCCCTCTTTAGTTTTAAACAATTTACTATGTTGTGTTTTTGCATTTATTTTTATTTAGTTAATAAGTCAGTTTTCTGCAGGGTATTAAACCATAGATGCTTAACCACTGAGCCATATACCTAGCCTTTTTATGCTTAACCACTGAGCCATATACACAGTCCTTTTTATATCTTAATTAGAGACAAGATCTCACTGAGTTGCTGAGTTGCTGAGTTGTTGAGGAACTCCCGATCCTCCTGCCTCAGCCTTCCCAGCTGCTGGAATTACAGGAAGGCGCCACCATGCCCAGCTCATTTTTTCTTTTTTTCCTTTTATTCTCTCCCTCTTTCTTCTTCCTCCTTTATGGTTCTATGTGTTTTTCCTGTTTTGTTTTCTGAGATCTTGAGTATGTGGATTGATGTCTTTCAGTAGTTTTAGAAAATTTTTAGTTATTCTTTCTTCAAAAACTCCTACCTCATTTTAAAAATTTTCTCCTTATTGTACTTAAATTACATCATTATATAGAGTAGGCTGCTTATCTTGTTTTTATGTTCTGCAGTTTCAGTTACCAATAGTCAACCATGAGTCTAATATATTCATATTTGTATTGATTCTTCTAAAAGGAGAAGATTACATATATATATATATAAACTGACATATTGTTGATATATTGATATCAATAGTATGATATATATACTATGATATATTGTTTTAATTGTTCTATTTTATCATTAGTTATTGTTAATCACTCATTGTGCATATTTATAAATTGAACTTTATCAAGGGTATTAATGTGTATACAGAATATGGTATTATCTTTGTCACAGGTATACAGAGTATATATAGGGTGTGGTATGTGTGTATGTACATGTGGTGACTCCTTGCAGATAAGGGGCAACTACCATACTCCCCACTTATTACTGCTTTAGCTACATCCAATAAGTTTTGATATATTGTGTTTCTGTTTCTATTTATCTCATGATACAGTTTGACTTCCCTTTTGATTTTTTCTTTGACTCATTGATTCTTCTGGAATGTGTTGTTTAATATTCACACATTTGGTGGTCTGTCAAAATTCTTCCTGTTGTTTACTTCATTATGTTCAGAAAAGTTATTTAATATTATTTTAACCTTCTCAAATTTGTTAAGACCTGTTTTGTGGCCTTACATATCTTGGAGATTGATAAGAATGCATATTCCTCACTGTTAGATGGAGTGTTCTGCATATGTCTATTAGGCACATTTGGTATGTAGTGATTTTCAAGTCTACTATTTCCTTACTAATTTTGTGTTTTGATGATATATTATTGAAAAGGGGTATTGAAGTCCCCTACCATGGTCATATTGCTGTCTATTTCTTCCTTCCATTCTTTAAATATTTTTGTTACCTTTTTAAATTATTTTGTCATCTAGATGAATTTTTCCCTTTATCATATCATAGTTATCTTTTTTGTCTCTTATGATACATTTTGACTTATAGTCCAATATAAAAATAGCTATTCTTGCTCTCTTTTCATTATCACTTGCATGTATTATCAGTTTTCATTTCTTCGCTTCTACCTGGATGTATCATTAAGGCTAAAGTGTTTGTTTTTTTTTTTTTTTTGGTACCAGAGTCTGAACTCAGTGGCACTCCACCACTGAGCCACAACCCATATATTTGTATTTTATTTAGAGAAAGGATCTCACTGAGTTGCTCATGGCCTTGCTTTTGCTGAGGCTGGCTTTGAATTTGTGATTCTCCTGTCTCAGCCTCTTGAGCTGCTGAGATTACAGGCGTGCACCACTGCACCTGGTAAAAGTGAGTCTTTTATAGAACAATATTGTTGATTATTTTTCAATTCATTTATCCAGTCTCTGTCTTTAATTCATTTCTTTGCAAATTGGCTTCATTCCATCTCATGTGATTTGAAAGCATTGGCCTCAAACTGCCTCCATATGAACCTAGAGAGTGATATGTTCTCTGCTTCTGCAGGAAGGTCCCTATCCTTGGTCTTACTTTAGACCTATTTGGTGTTTTATACAAAAAGAATGAGATTGAAAAAGCTTCAGTTAATAACAATGTGTATCAAGAAAATAGTAGACTTAATTTATTAGACTATAAATTCTTTCTGGCTATAATATGAGAATTTATAAAAATAGATAATTTTATATAGCAATAAAAATATTTTAGGAACCCTATGATGTTCTCCATTTAATGATGACATTTAATCTTTACAACTATTTAAAAGTAGTAATAATAATTATTGTGATGCTTTAAATATGAGGAAAGTGAAGCCTAACAGGATTAAATAAATATTCAACAATTAAGCAACTAAGCTGAAGTCTCATTGATCAATCTTGTGAAATTGTTTTTAAGACATGTGTTTAGTTCCCTTCTGTTCCCTTTTACTTTGACTTAGTTCGGTAATCCGCGGACTTTTAGATTACATTATTTCTCTACTGGTGTTGCTTTGCACAGAATAATTTCCAATAATCTTGTTTGGTCTGATTTTCCCCTTTCTTCTTATAAGTAGATGGAAAATGGAATTGAATAACTTACGAGCAATAGTTCAATTGGTTAGTAGTTTGGAAATATTGGGCAGGATCTGCAGTTCATATATTGGGCTGGACCATATATACCACTGAAGTATGATTTGTTTTGCAAGCATGATCAAAAAGTTTCTATCTGCAATCAAAGCATGATTATACTTTTAGCTAACTATATAAATAATATTCTACATGCATTTACAAATAAATCATATATATATTAGATAAATGTTATCTATTTTACAGATAAAAATCACAGCTCAAATTTGACAAAGCTATAAGTTAACTGCTTTGAGAGAAATTCTTGGGAACGTTTCTCTATGTAAATCCAAACCTTACCCAAGTTGATTATGAAAACAGTTATCAAAATGACCAAAGAAACCTTGATTAGAGGCAACAGAGAAAGAAGCATGTTGGGTGAGCCCATCTGATAGAGCTTTAGATCCTGGCCCTTTCATCATTCTGGAAGAAGTTTTTCTCCTAAATCTTATGTATTAATGGTAGATCTGAAATCTCATTCATTATAATCTGATTTTTCTTTCTTTCTTTCTTTTCTTTTCTTTTCTTTTCTTTTTTTTTTTTTTTTTTTTTTGTGCTGTGAAAGAAAGCTAGGAAGTCAGAGAGAACAAAGACTTCTACCAATCAGGCTTTTTAGTGTCCCATGAAATTTGTAGGAGTTTTCAAATCTGTCTAGAAAGCAGAATAACCTCCTGAACCTAAGAACATACCTAGAGACACGAACATGTGTATGAATAAACAAACAAGGGAATTTAAACATAAATTAAAAAAACACCTTGTTGCTATCCTGAATCACAAAGGGAATAACTGTTTTATAACCATACATGTTTGAGACCATGAGCTCTTATTTCATAGTGTAGTCAAAAACTTCAAAGAAACCCTGGATATATAGATCAGTTGATAGGAGAATCTCACATTCTCTTAGCCTTCATTTCATAACTGGATAGCTCCTTAGCTTCTGTTGCTGTACCCTTTTGTTCCTCTTTTCCTGTTTCTCTCTTTTAAGTACTTCCCAATGTCTGTCTATTATTTGTTTTATATCTGCCACTTCAACTAGTCTCCTATGTTATGCTCTTTCTATGTAAGGAATATTTTTTTCCACTGTACTTAAAAATATTCAGAAAATATTCAAGATCATTTTTTAAATCAGGCATAAAGATACAATAGCCAAAGAAAACCCATGCATAAAATAAAGTGTGAGCCTCATGTTAATAAAAACATAGTTTTTGTAGCATTGTACACCTTTTGCTTTCCTATCCTCTCAGATTTATTTTGCTCAGATCTTGTCCCTCCTGACTCCCCTTGTACCAATAGAAGACCTGTTGCAGGCTTATGAACTCAGGGAAGTTCCAAGATAGTTATTTCTTTTGAGGCAGAGGGAGACAGAGGCAGAGAAACAGAGAGGGAGAGACAAGTGCATTGGGTAGACTGGCATCTCTCCTTTTCTTTAAATTTTCAGTGAATGATGATATTATTGCAGGGGCAGAGGAATACTTTCTCTTGGTGCTGCATATATATTATTTGATCTGGTAATAAATGTAAAATATAGTCTTAAATAAACATACATACATGCTAACAGATGAAGGTAGCAAATGAATTATAGAATACAAAACTAGTCCCTAGTAGCCTGACTGCCCTGTGTGTATGAAATTGCATACTATGTGAACAGAGCTTCCTTAAAAGACTTTTCCTGAATAATATTTCTAACAGTGTAAGAAACCAAGACCTTGAAGTAAACCTTTTCATTTTTGAAAGTGCATTTACTACTTTAAGATTCCGTCTGGAATCCTCTGTGCATTTATTCGCTGCCTTCTACTTCTTGCCCTGTGTACCTGAGTTCTGACACAGTGGAACATGAGAAACCAGCTTATCCTCCAAAGCTCATTTCTGACTGCTGATAGGGTACAGGTCAGTGCTAGTGTAGACTGCTGAATCTTATTACTTTGTTACCTGTATTGCAGTTTGAAACTCAAGTGAAATGCCATGTTTTGGATAAATCAATCAACAAATGTTCATTAAGCACCCATGATGAACTAGACAGAGCAGGATATTAAACTTGTATCAGACAAGGACCATGACATCAGGAATCTTAAAATTTAGTTAGCTGGTAATAAAAACTATGAAAAATTTCATATCAGTAGCACCAAAAATATGTTTAAAAGTAAGTTAGAGATTAGCAGATGATAACTGAAAACTATAGTTGACAAATGACTAGTGTCCTAAATTCATTAATAATATTTGGATATCGGTAAGTAAAAAATAAACAGTATAATATGATTTGGGCAGAAGACAGTAGTAGTTTGTAGGCCGCTGAGTTAAAAAGCCATTGCAATAATCCTGATAATATAAGTTATGATCATAGTGGCAAAAGTTATGTGATAAAATTAAATATTCTATAAAATTTTAAATCAGACTCAACAGGATTTGTTTATGTGATGTGGGAGAGAAAATAATATGAGAAGCAGGAAAGAGAGATAAAAGATGACTTCAAGATTTTAACTGAAGTAACTGAAGGTAAATATTACCACTCCCTGAGCTAGAGAAGACTGGAGAAGGATCACATTTGAAAAACAAAATTAGAAATGTAGATAGAGACATGTTAAAGTATTCAAAATCCTAGTGGGAATAGAAAGAAAATAAAAAGAAAGTAAATTTGGAGCTCATAATTTTGGTATGAGGTGAAGATAAATGTTTGGAAGTCATCATTATGTAGATAATACCAAAATCACAAGATCTGCTATGATTATGAAAAAACAACGTTGAAAACAGCAGAAGTCCAAGGGCAATTATCTAAAGCATTTCAACATAATAAGGATTTAGTAAATGAGGTAGATATAGAGCAGTGTGTAAGTGGGCATAGAACCAAGAGATAGCACATAATGGAAACCAAGTGAATAAATTGTTTTATAAAACAGGTGATGAACAATTGTGTAAATGCTTTAGGTAAAGCAAGATGAAATTCCAAGGAATCATTGCCTTAATTTTTAATGATTTATGACTTTGAAATCAGTTTTATAGAAAGATATGGAAGAAGGAATGATTATGGGGTTCTAAGAGAAAAGAGAGAAACTAAAGTAAGTAATACATTTCTGGAAGTTTTATATTAAATAGAAAAATGGAGAATAGTTGGATGAGCACCTGAGTGTAATTAAATTACTTTTTCATTAGGAAGATATTCCTACATTTTTTATATACTATTGGCATGATCTACTAGAAAGGAAATAATGATGAAGGGGAGGATAAATTTCTGGAGAGATATTTTGAACAAGTAGGGGAACGAATTCCAAAGAATACACAAATAAAAAAGTTGACATTAAATAGTTGTGTGATGGGCCACAGGTCATTTATGTTTACAGGATAAAACATGTAGTTCAGACTCAGGTTGATATGCAGGGAGGAGTTTTTGTGGTAGGTATACTGTCTTCCTCTTCTTTTTTTGTTTTATACATTTATCAGTCAAATAGGAAGCAATATTATTTTTCAAGAGTGAATTTAGAGAAACAATTATATAAAAGAGTATAAAATAGTTTTTCAAAATTAGTTCAGTGATAAATCTATAGATTAGCAAAATACACTATCAATGTCAAGTAGTACCTATATTTAATGTTGTGAGACCCAAAAATACATTTTTTTTATCTTTGGGTTTAGGGGTTTTCAACTCATTCATTTGGTTTAGTGTAAAGAACAGAAAGGAAGTTTTAGTCATTTAATTTACCACATTGTATGAAACTTTAATAAAAAGTAATTTAGTTCAGTTTTAAACTATGATTAATGAAATTATAAGTGTGATTTTTTTCTGACTTGATTTTTTTCTACTAAATATCACCACTTTGAGATTCATCTATGTTGTTTTTTGCAGTTAGAGTTTTTTCTTCATTTTTATTTATTTATTTTTGGTACTGGGGATTGAACTCAGGGGCACTCAACCACTGAACCACATCTCCAGCCCTGTTTCGTATTTTACTTAGAGACAGGGTCTCACTGCGTTACTCAGTACCTCTCTGTTGCCAAGGCTGGTTTAGAACTCACAATCCTCCTTCCTTAGCCTCCCAAACTGCTGGAATTACAAACGTGTGCCACCATGCTTAGTAAGTTTATTCTTCTTAATGTTTTATATTTTATTGTAAAAACCTAGTACAATTTATCAACTCTCCTGCTTATTGCCATTTGGTTTATTTTCAATATTTAGCAATTACAAACAGTTCCATAATTAATATTATTGTCCCCAACCATTGCTTGTTCAGATGCAAGAGTTCCTCTAGATATGTGCATGGAAGGGGGATTTCTCAGTTACAGGATTTGCACATGTCCAACCTTATGACTTTATGGCACAACCCAAAGTTGCACCACTTTGAATTGTCATCATATAGTATGATATTTTACAAGTAACTATTGGCTAGTAATTAAAATGAATATTTCATACAGTTACGTAATATATTTCTAGCATAATGCATCTTGAGTGAGATGTAGGAAATACCTGGGTCCTCTTATGAGTACTTCTAGATTTTTATTTAAATAATATATTTGTATTCCATAAGAATCAGAGAGAGATCAAGTGAATTTGGAATATTTTATATTAAATATGTGATTTTTACATTTGAATATCACTTCTCTGCTCTTTTAAAGTCAGAATTTTGAAACTGGATATTTGACAAATATATAATTTTGTTTTTTCAGGCATAATAAGAGATTAGAGATGGATGGACAGAAACTAGTCAGAATGACTGCTTTACACAGGATTTATACTACAATGGCAATAATAAGAATACTATTTGAGGGTGGCTGGACGTTCTATATCAATGGGGTTGTCTTATGTGCAACATCTTGTGAATTGGATATTCATTATTGTTCTTTATTAAGACTGGAAATCCAGAACCCACATGCACACTTATCTGAACTGTTAGTGTTTATTAATAAATACCAGTATGGTGTCAGGAAAACTGAAGGATACAGTTAATCTGCTCCCAAAGTAATCCTAGGAAAAGTATATAACCTCTCTAATCACCAGTTTCTTCATTAAATCACCCATTTTTTTCAATGTATTATTCTAATAACTCAGGGGAATAATATATGAGAAAGTTTTTCATAAATTCCAAGGCTAGGGACAGCTCATTGTTAGAATATTTGCCTAGCATGCATGAGTGAGGCACTAGGTTCAATTTCCAGCACATATCCCCAAAAATATTAATAAAAGAACATAGCTATCAAACTATCCACCAGTTTTGATAAAAACCAAGTCTGATATGCATATTTTTTCTAAATACTTGGGACCAAGGAATAAATTGGATCTCTCATAACTTTATTGATGTACAGAAAGAGACAATGTTAAAGCTATTAATTTTCAAGAAATGGTGTTTTGATGCTTCAGTATGAGTAAAGGTTCTCTATGTTTTAAACTCTGCACAATGTTATAAATACTATATATATACTGTCAGAAATCCCAAAGAACTAAAACTGTATTTTGAAGCTATTGTGCTATTGAGATGCAGGGACAAATTTATCTATTAAGGCAGCACTCAAATCTGTCCACATTTCATTGACCTCTTTCCAAATAAGAAGTGCTGCATAAATTCATAATGATAACAACAGTGACCTAAGTTGCTGTTGTCTAATGACTTCCAGCTTTAAATGTTGAGTTCAGTTCATGGGAAACTAGTGCCTACACCATGGAAACCTTTATCACAATCACCACTGATTTGCCTTCTAAACAGAAAGGCCAAGGTTTGACTTACGAGGCTAAATTTATTTTTCCTTTCTGTGACTATTCTTACTATCATGATATTATAAGCAATTCTTAATATAGTCACTTCTCAAAAATTCATAATTAGCAGAAGATGAAGCTCAACAGATCAATTTGTACTGAGAGTTCAGTGTTACACACTGGAAGAGTTCATGGTTTAGTCAGAGGACCTAAATTTGACAGAGGGTGTTGGTTTTTCAGTTTTGTAATGTTAGGCAATTTTGTGATACTCAGTAAAATGAAAATAATAATGACTATTACATAGATTAGTAATATCTCAAAATGAATGAGAATAATGATAAACTACTAGTGAGATGTAGCAGTTTCAAAACTGGTTTTACTTCAGTATTGCCTAAAAGACAGTTCTTAAACTTATCACTGTATTGTATCAATTTCATCTAACATTATATTTAAAATTCCATTAATTTTCTTCATGTTGCTTCCTTGTTGTACTCTTTCTCATATATTTCTATCTATCTGCTCTTGAAGTCTTTCAGAAAACAATGTTTCTTTACTACATAAAGTATTTAATTTTTTCTTATTGCATTTGATATGATTTTAGACATAGTTAGGCACCTGTTTCCTTCCACATTTATATCACAGGTCATTCTCTTCTCTTTGAATTCAACCACAAAGATTTTCATATCTGCTGTTTGGCCAGCTCTTTGCTGCCTTTTTTCTTTGAGATTTTTTTGGGGGGTGGGGAGGTGTTCCAGAGACTGAACCCAGGAGCACTTGACCACTGAACCACATCCCCAGCCCTTTTTAAATATTTTATTTAGACACAAGTGCTCACTAAGTTGCTTAGGGTCTTGCTAAGTTGCTGAGGCTGGCTTTGAACTTGAGATCCTCCTGCTTCAGCCTCCTGAATGGCTGGGGTTACAGGGAAGCACCACCATGCCTGGCCTGCCTTTGAGAATGTTGCCAATGCTTCCTCCTCTGGAATACTTTTTCCCCTTTTTTTTTACAAGGTTGATACTTCAACCTTCAAGTCATAAGTTAAATGTCAGATTTTCATAAAGATTTTCTGCCCCATTTTCATCTAAATTACTTCCAGGTTAACTTGCTTTAGTCTGTCTTCCCAACCGGAATGACAGTTGCATGGGGATAGGGGTCATGACTATTAAGATCACCAGTGTATTTTGTGCTATGAGTAGAAGGATTGACATGTACTTGCTGCTCAGTATATATTTATGGATGAATGAATGAATGGTTGCCTGACAGTAGCTATATGAATGGATGGATGTATTAAAACCTTACTCCTAACCTAAAACTTAAAAAAAAAGAACTGTTCTCGTCAATTAAGATATTGACATTATTCCTGTGGTGGTGCAAGCCTATAATAACAGTGGCTCTGGAGGCTGAGGCAGGAGGATTGTGGGTTCAAAGCCAGCCTCAGCAAGAGCGAGGCACTAAGCAACTCAGAGAGACTCTGTCTCTAAATAAAATGAAAAATAGGGCTGAAGATGTGGGGAGATGTGGCTCAGTGGTTGAGTGTCCCTAGGTTCAATCCCTAGTACCTCCTGCCCCAAAAAAGATATTGACATTATTCCTAAGCATCTGTATGTGAATTGGAATTTTACTTTTAAAAAGTGATTTCCTTTTATAATTTTATAAATTATTTATCATTTAAGTGACTTTGGTAAGAATCTGTTCTGAACAATTTAAAAGTATCTATTTTCAGGTTCTTGATAAAAAATTAATAACATTAGTTAATGATGAAGTTTGAAGGACATCAGTCTCTTCTAAAATGCCACACTCCCCAGTCTACAGCCTAGAATCCTCTTTGTGACATCTGAACATCCAATTTTGTCATGCATGATTCCATTTTCAAGGAATTCCCTATTTCCTAAACCTTCACAATTCAAAATAAACCAAAGATGGCAGATGAAATGGAAATGTGGCATTATTTGAACTATTGCATCTTAAAACTCTTCAATTTATCTGATTAAAAGATTCATATATTTGGTTTCATATTTCTGCTATTACATTTGTTTTTTGACATGTGTACTGAAAATAGTTCTGCCTTTAACGCATATTTAGGGTATATATCAACTCTTAAGATAAAATGAAATAATAAAAGGCTAAACAAATCTTTCTATATCATTTTAGTCTCATTTTGAAGACAAATAAACTCAGAAAAAAGGTACTTATTTATTGTTTAAATTATATAACCATATATTAACTGATGCTGTCTTAGATTCCGAGATTTAAATTATATTAGTTGGAGGTCCCTTGTGAAAGCGTTATGTCTTCTCAAAGATTTTTGCCAATTCTTTTTAACTAATGTCCTCAAAGTCTCTATCCTTTTCATTCACTTTTAATCTCTTTCATTAAACCTTGCATGATTCTTTAGTTTCATGTATACCTCCCTAGTTTTTTATTTTAATTTCGCTCAAGCCTCTCACACAAGTACATGTGCATAGCAAGCTTTTAACAATGTGGGGTTGCAGAGAGTCAGGACATCATTGCCAGGCACCTGTATAACCCCTCTCCCCAACTCTTGAAATCATGCATGCCCATAAAGTACATTTTTAAATGGTGCTCAGATGATAGATTCTTCTTCCTTCTTTTTACACATAACTCTTATTTCTCATTTCAAAGTATTAAAGTTGGTCAAGAGAGAAAGGTAATCTCTGATAACCAATAAAAGAGAGAGAGAAAGATGCAATACCAATAAAAGTTCCCCACGAGTGGCCATACAGATGAAATTTCCCCTGAGTAACCCAAATCACATCTGGTAGTAAGAGCAGCCTGTGCCTTGTCGATATCTGAGTCATGCACTAATTCTCTTAGAAGCAAGGGCAGTAACTTGAAAGTACATTGATTAAGATGTAAAGGGTAAATTTGTTTGGGGAAAGAAGAAAGTACACCTGTGTGACAGAATAGAAATTTCACTCTATCTCTCTGATTTGTTTATTGGAAACCAGACTGCTTTCAAGTAAAAAATTGGCCTAAATAAACAATAAGGGAGATTAGGCAAATTTCTCCATGAGCTGATGGAGGAATTTGTGTTGCCATATCAGAACCAAGATTAAATTCATTTTGAAATACAAAGACATAATACTCTTTCAGTAATTTTTTGGGTGATCTTTGTAAATACATATCATCAGTATTGTTCTGGAAGTTACATGCCCACATGGGTCTAGTGACAACATTGTCATAGATTTGTAGGAACTTAGCTGCTACAGCCACTTGTCTAAGACTCACTTCTTTCATCCAGGGCAATGAATAATGCCAGTGTGTTTCTTTTCCCTTTCTTGAAGGGATAGTAAGATGATACCTGGAAGACTGTATGAACTCTGGGGAGTATGACTCTTTCTACCTGGAACCTTTTGGGATCAACTCACAAGGAATATTAGCTGCTTCCAAACTAATTAGCTTTTTGTTCTTTTAAGTAAAGCATATTTTTATTTTATAGACTAGCTTTAAATTTCCCTGCAAATATCCAGTAAACTATATAAAATCTATAGATTAGTGACTAAAAAATGATTTGATAGTGCAAGTCTATAGGAATCTTTTTATTTGGCCAGTGAAAAAATGGAAGGAATTGCTCCAGCCTTCATGATGATAATCATGTAAGAAGAAACGTCCTTTGAGTTTAAAACTAAACAGGTGGAAGCTGTCAGGACACACTAGCAAAGAATTTGAGAAGCTAATTCTGGTTCAATCTTTTCTATTAATGCCCCTTTGCCCACACAATTTTATTTCTGCCTGATCCACTGTTGCGTACTGAACACAGTTGCAGATCAATGAAGTCATTTACAGATCCACCTCATGGGTAAGATAAATGATGGATTAACCTAAGTTCTCTGGGGCCTTAATTTTTGGAACATATCCTAATAATAATTAAAATCCCTTACTGGAGTTTCCTTAAATTGTTGCCTTCTCTCTTTTGTCTTTCCTAAATTTACTTATTTTTTAGTTTTTTGGTTAACATTCTGTTATTGCTTCCAAGTTTGTCCAATTTTGTAAGAGGTATGAACACTGGCTTCTATGTCTAACTATGAGTATTTCCAGCAACAAAGATAAAAGACACAGACCATTTTCACATGGATGCCAAGTGCTAATAAAATCCCACAGAAATTAATTTATGTTTTCATAACTATGGGGAGCATATCACAATTATAACATTTGATATCAGTTCATATTTTTGTTAAGACCAACAGAGAAATAAACAAAGGACAGAAAAATGTGAGAAAAATTTAATGCTAATTTTTCCTAGGGAATCCAACTTTATGACAAAGATGCAATTAAAATAATCAGTATTACGACTAGGTGAGTATCCTCATTTCTTCCCATTTCTGACATAGTCTGTGAATCATTGTTTTAGTGGTGTTACTGATGGCATTAGACTAAGTATTTTAAGGTATTATCCTATTTATTGCTGAAGATAATTGTAGAAAATATGTAAGAATATGTTCCCCATTTTACAGGTGAAGAAGTTTGAGAAAAGAAACTTTTCCAAGGTTACAAAATCAATACAGAATTGAGTTAAAGTTGGATTTGCTATGGGAGATAACAATGGGTAAAATCACACTTGAAACACATGCACCATCTATACCCAATCTAAAAACTTACAGATAGTCTTTTCTGGAAACTTCTATGTAGCAGATTAACTATATGTACTTCCTATGTCATTAAGAGTATGTTATTTTGTTTCACAGAGTCAGTGGTCCATCTTCAAATGAAGTTACCTCTTTATCTTGGTTTTTCTGAATATTCCAGGTAACCAAAATAAGGTGTTGTTTTATTATGTTTATTTAGGTCTTGGAAGAGACATTGTGTGATGTACATATTAGAACTGAGTCTAACAGAATGATTTTACAACTTTACAATGAGGTAGATGTTGGTGTAGGTGTTTTATCATGCACAAATAATAACTAGAACTTAATCCTGACAATCTGACATAAATTATGATGGCAGGGGATTTTCTTCAAAATGTTTAATATCTTGGAGTGTTTGTCCTATGTTTTGTTCTGGTAGTTGCAGTGCTTCTGGACCAATTTTTTATGTCTTTAGTCTACCTTGAGTTAATTTTTGTGCAGGGTGAGAAATAGGGATCTAAGTTCATTATTATACATATGAAAAGTCAGTTTTCCCAGCGACATTTTTTTAAAAGGTTATTTTTTCTCCAACAAATGCTTTTGGCATCTTTATCAAGAAGTAGGATGACTGTATCCATGTGGGTTTGTCTGTATTCTGTCCTCTTCCACTGGTTTTCTATCTGTTTATTATGCCAATACAAAGCTGGGTTTGTTATTATAGCTCTGAAATATAATTTGAGATCAAGCATTGTGATGCCTTTAGCACCACTTTTGTTGCTCAGCCAAATCTATTCTGGATCTTTTATTTTTCCAAATGAACTCACAGGCACCAACATCCTTAGGAGGACTTCTAAAGCTCAAAGAATAAAAGCAAGAATCAATAAGTAGGATGACTTAAAATTAAAAAGCTTCTGCACAGGAAAGAAAACAAGAGAGTGAAGACAGAGCCTGCAGAATGGGTAAAAAAATCTTTGCCAGCTACTCTTCTGACAGGAGATTAATATCTAGAATATATAAAGAACTTAAAAAATGTAACCTAATAAAACCCCAAATAAGCCAATCAACAATTGGGCAAATTAACTAAACAAACATTTCTCAAAAGCAGAAAAACAAATGGAAAAAGTGAAAAAATACCCAACATCCTTAGCAATCAGGGAAATCAAAATCAAAACTACTCTGAGATTTTATCTCACTCCAGTTTAGAATGGCAATCATGAAGAATACAAATAAAAATAAAACTCTGGCAAGGATGTTGGGGAAAATATAAACTCATACATTGTTGGTGGGACCTCAGATTAGTATAAATATTTTGGAAAATAGTATGACAATTCCTCAAAAATCTTGGAATGGAACCAAAATATGATCCAGTTATTCTACTCCCTGGTATTCATACGAAACAACTAAAATCAGCATACGATGGTGATACATGCATGCCAATGTTTAGAGCAGCATAATTCACAATAACAAAGTGATGAAACCAGTCTAAATGCTTGTCAACAGATGAATGAATAAAGCAAATGTGGCATATTTATAACAATGTATAGTTTTGCTCAGCCATAAAGAAGAACAAAATTATGTCATTTACCGGAAAATGGATGGAATTGGCGAACATTGTGTTAAGTGAAAAAATAAATGACACTCAGAAAATCAAAGGTCAAATGTTTTTTTCTCATTTCCAGAAGTTAGAAGAGAGGAAAACGATAGGAATAAAAACAATGGGGCTTAAGTCAATAGAATAAAGAAAGGGGATCAAGAGGGAGGGAGAAGGGTAGGACTTGGGAAGGAACTGGGGAATAAAATTTATCAAGTTATGCTATGCCCATGCAAAAATTTACCACAATCAATCATATATACATATGATTGAAGGAGGAGAAAAGGGAAAGGGAAGGTACTAGGGAATGAGATTTCAAATAATACACATTTGATTATGACATAATGAATCTCATTATTTTTTCCACTTATGAACCAATACAAATTTTCCTACACTAAAAAAGTTTTAAAATTAAATTCATAAATACATCTTCAAAAAATGATGAAATACCAACTGAACTCTTCTGGTTCATATTTTATTCATTATACAGAAATTTATTTTTTGTGAGAAAAAGTATTCAGGGAAAGCACTTCTTCCTCCTATCAGTCTATATTAAGAGAACATAGTCCTTACTATATGCTTCTTTAGGTCTTTGAAACAATTTAATGAATTAACATAAGGCTTTCTTTATGTTTGCATGGAGACTGACTTAGAACATACAATTTTGTGAAATTGTATCTCCTCTTGGGTTTTGGTGATCTTCAGTGAAGTGTCAATGGGATATATTGCCTGTGAGTTTTTGGATCCCCCCCCCAAACTATTGAACACATGCTTTTTGGTCTCTGTAGTTCATCTAAAGGTACTAATTCTTTAAAATTAAATTATCTTAGAGATTATTCTTCATTGTTACAACTACACACAAAAAACAATTATTAGTGGTTATATATTCACTGACACCTCAATAAAAGAGAAATAGCATTTTCCAGCTTGCATTTTGTTTTGTATTTGTACAATTCTCCTTGGTGATAAAATAATATGATTGAGCTCTTTTAGTTGAACATGAAATCAGAAATTGTGTGTACTTCCATATTTGGAGTAGGGAGAATGTTTGATTTTTCAAAGTTATATTGTTGGCAGGAAAAGAATAGTTGGAAATAAGTCTACATTTTAACATGCTTAACATTTTATGCATTCTGTCATATTTTTAATCAATAAAGAACTTATGATTCACTTTATAAATATTTACTACATATTTTCATAGCTTGTACAAAATCTTTAAAAACAGACTAAGTTGTATTATTGTTATGGTCATAATCAGTATTAAATAATATAAACTAATTAAATTCAAAACATGGCTCTATGGATTAGGAAATATATAATAGTAATAAAACTTTTATATTAAATTGTTGTTGAAAAATTATAAGGAAATGTTATTTTTGTACTCTGCATTAGTCATAACAATATGCTGGATGATATGGATAATAAAAACTCCTTACTGATCTCTGAAAGGAATGAGAAGAATTTCCATGAAATTTTGCCCATTTTTCCAATCATACTTATGTATTTCAGGAAACAAAGACAAGTTTAATATTCAAATAGATCTCAAACAAGAGAAGATGGTAGATTAGAGGAAGAGTGCACTTCCCAGCAGTTCCTCAGCTAGAGATTTAAAAAGTGAGAAGACTGTCGCTGAGCAGGATGGGTGGCTAAGGGTACTCATTGTGATTCAACATTGGACACCAAAATAATCATAAAGACACAAAAAGTTGGAAACTTTGAACACAGTATAAGAAATAATATGGTAGAGATGCACCAGCTTGATGCACCAGGCCACTGTTGAGAAAAAGGAGAGTGCAGGCAAAGAGAAAAAAATGCAAATAAAATGGGCTTTGGGAACCTGTGGAATAGACAGGAAGGCTGATCTTAACTGGTCCAGAGATAGTGCAGGAGATTATTGAGTGAAAACTGATTAAAATCACTTGTCTGAGGCACAGAGGTTCCTATGGGAATCAGTTGCAATGGCAGGAGCTATTTTTGAGTGACTGCAGCAGTGATCAGAGGCTAGGGATTGAAAATTTATATAGGAAGTTTCCAGCTGACCCAGCAGTCATCTTTTGTGGAGTCTAGAGTGAGATTGGACCAGTGTGACTAAAATATATGCAGAGATAATTGTGCCCTGCCACTCTAAGCTCAGGATATTGAGGAGGGAGACTTCTCTTTGCTGTTGACATCCCATACAAACAACTGGAAACATACCATTAACCATGCAGAGGCCTCAGAACTCTAGGTCTCATCTTGGGTAATTCACATTCATTGAAGTAGAATATATAAAGGCTGTTGAAGTTTAGACTCTTATTCTAAAAGTGGAATAACAAGAGGCCTCCAGACCCAGACATTCAACAGAGACAGGCATCTCCCCAGCAACAGGGGTATGGAGCAAATCTCAAATGCCCACCAACAGAATTCCAAAGTGCAGCCAAGACCAAACCCTAGCTACGGGAACTTGCAATTTAGATCTTCGCATCAGCTCCACTACAGGAGCATACCAGTTATCAGTACTTCCCAGTCTATCCCATCCTATACTAGGAGATGGGAAGTTGAGAGCTACTGCAACCAGCTTTGTCTCCTGGCTCTGACTAGCAGCTTATGAGAAACACAAAGACCTGGGAATTAACAGCCCCTATCCCTTGTCCCAAGGGTTACATAGTACAAAAATAAACAAAGAATTGCATAACATAAACAATCTATCCTTGCCAACAGTTTTGACCACCTCAGTGGAAACAAGTTTTTTCTTATTAAATTTTTTCCTATCTCCTCTTTTTATCTTTTTAATTTAAATTTTACTTCTTAAATTTTTATTTTATTTTATGCCTTTTTTATTTTTTATTTCACTTTTTTAATTTTGTATGATAATGTATGTGTGTGTTCTCATTGCAGAGATAGGTTTGAAAAAACAATATATATATAATATATATCAAAACACACATATATATGTGTATGTATATTTACATACATAAAATACATACATTTTCAAAATGCATAGTTTTTCTTTCATTATAATTTCTCTATTCTTCACTCATTTATTGGTTAGCCTTAATTTGACTTTTGTGGGATAAAATTCAATGCAGGTTTTAACTTTTTTGATCATGTATTTATTTGTCTGTATCTTGGTTTTAGATCCTCTTCACTCTCTTCCCCTACTGACAGTCAAATTTTCCCATTCCCTCTTCTTCTCTTTATTTAATTAGTTTTAGTTATTTTTTTACTCCTGCATCTTATAGCAGTCATCTGTTTCCTATCTCTTGCTTCTCCTGTGTTTACTTTTAAAAAATATTTATAATTTCTCTTGCCTTCCTAAAATATTTTCTCCTCACTAGAGGAAATATAATTCACTATCTGATAGATTTATATAGTCTATGTAATTCCCACCCCATTTATGTTGTTGTGATTATTATACAGTGGACAACATAGTAGATGCCTTCTATTTAATGCCTGATTTAGTTCATGATTGCTTACTGTTGGTAATAATGTTAAATACTGACCTGACCATTCCTTTACAGTTGGTAATTAGGGTTATAGATGCCAAAGTAGACACCAGAAATTTATTTTAAGACTGTATACTGGTTTCTAACATTATTCCTATTCCTTGCTCCCCCTTTATCTGAGAGAGGCTGGGAAGTGATTGGGGCACTTCAAGTTCACAGAATGGAGATCCTGCTGCTGAGCAACAACTCAATCAAGTAAGAGCAAACCTCAATACATTTATAAACTAGCCCTACATGAGCCTCAACAATACCTCAACATATACAATAAGAGAGAGAAAATCTTCAAACTGAAAACCAGACCCCAATCAGGAATAACTAGAGGGGTCCTCAGGTACTACTCTTAGATTCATATAGCAAAAACAGAGAGAGATCCCTAGAATGAAAAAGATAACTACACTCCAATGAACACACATATAAAAGAGGAAGAGGAATCCATCTCAACTGATGCACTAGTCCAAGACTTGTGCAAACATTTAGAAACAGACACTCTTCCCCCACCCCCCAATTCATTATCCTCCAACAAAGAAACCCACAAATTTGGAAGTGGTAAAATCCAGAGAAATACTATAAAATTGACTACTAATGTGTTCAGTGAAATAAATGAAGAAATAAAGAATGAATTAAGAAAGCAAATACAGTAGGTGAAAGACCATTTGAATAAAGAAATACAGATATTGAAAAGAAAGTAACCAGAAATCCTGGAAATAAAAGACACAATGAATCAAATTAAAAATTCACTTGACTTAGGCTAAGTACACATATGAATATTCCACAGTGAATTTCAGCTTCATGTATATCCAGAAGGCACTAATTTAAAAAATCTATAAATAAATAGTAGAAAGATAAGTAGAGAAGAAGGAAAGGAACAGGGAGAGAAAGAGAAGGAAAGGGGCTGTGCTAGGGACAATAATAATAATATAATATTACTTACTATATTATTTTAATATAATATATTATATAATATAAATATATCATTTTATTATATTTATATTATATTATTTATAGTGTATATAAAATAATAATTAATTCTTGTATAATTATGTCAAAATGAACCCTAATATTATGTATAACTAAAACTAACTAATGTCAAAGAAAAAAATTTCACTTGAAAGTGAATATTTTGATATTTTATATCCATCCTCAGAAAGATTGCATATAAAATAGAATGTTAAGCCTTCAAGACAGAACTTCAGGTCTTGAAGACAGGGTATATGAAATTGAATACTCAGTATAAAATAAAGGAATTAAAATAAAAGACCATGATCAGAATATACAAGAACTCTGAGATGACATCAAGAGACAGAAACAGTGAGTCAGTTGGATAGAAGAGAACATAAACATACAAGCTAAAGGCATTAAGAACCACTTCAGTGAGATAATAGAAATTTTTTCTCATATTAGAAATGAGATAAACATCCACATACAAGATTCATATAGAACCCCAACTAGACAAGATCAAAGCAGAACCTCTCCAAGACATCAAAATAAAAATGTCTATCATAAGATTCAGGTGCAGTGGCGCATGCCTGTAATCCCAGCACTTTGGGAGGCTGACACAGGAGAATTGTGAGTTCAAAGCCAGCCTGAGCAATGGCGAGGCACTAAGCAAATCAGCGAGACCCTGTCTCTAAATAAAACACAAAGTAGGGCTGGAGATGTGGCTCAGTGGCCAAGTACCCCTGAGTTCAATCCCCGGTACCAAAAAAAAGAAAAAGAAAAATGCCTATTATAGAAAAAAGGGAAAGAAAATTACAAGCTGAAAGAGAAAAATGTCAGGTCACATTTAGAGGCAAACCAATAAGGCTCACTTCTGACTTGACAATTCAGATTCTAAAATCAAGGAAGGTCTAGAATAAGATATTTCAAACTCTAAAAGAAAACAATTTTCAGCCAAGCATGCTGTATTAACAACAGCAATCTTTCATAGTCCATGGAGAAGTAACAACTTTTCACTATAAAGACAGACCAAAATAATTCATGACCACTGAGTCAGCCCTACAAGGAATACTTAAAGATATTTTGTATACAAAAGAACTCAATCCCCCTCCCCAAGGCTCCCAAATAGATGAAGCTCACAAAAAGAGCCACTACTTAAATGAAAATCAAGACCAAATTAAATATACAAGACAAAATAAATGTTAGGAAATAACAAAATCTATCCATAATAACACCAAATGTAAATAATCTCAATTCCTCAATTGAAAAAGAATTAGATTGGCAGAATGCATCAAAAAACAAAAATACAACTATACATTGTTTGCAAGAGACTCACCTCATAAGCAAAGACTCAGATTGAAAATAAAATGATGGAAAAAATTTTTCCATGTAAATGGAGTCTGAAAACAGGCAGCAATACCTATCCTTATATCTGACAAAGCAGATTTCAAGCAAAAAAATAATGAGAAGAGGCAAAGAAGACCACTACATACTAGTAAAGTGAACAATAAAACAAGAAGATATAATGATAGTAAATATTTATGCCCCAAATGTCAGTGCACCTAATTACATAAAAAAATAAAATAAAATACATCTTGACAATAAATCTCAGATAAACCCCAATATAATAATACTGGGTAATTTCAACATATTCATATCACCAACAGACAGGTCATCCAAATATAAAATCAACAAAGATAATTTTGGCCTAAATACTACTATAAATCAAATGGACTTAACAGACATCTACAGAATATTTCATCCAAAAACAGCTGATTTTTCTTTCTTCTTAGCAGCTCATGGAAAATTTTTCAAAATAGACCATATTACAAGCCTTAGCAAATGCAGAAAATTGATGTAATCCTGTGCATTTTTCCAGAACAAAATGAAATGAAACTAAAAATAAACCGCAAGAAACATACAAACCACACAAACACATGGACATTGAATGATACTCTTTTAAATGATAAAGAGATCATAGAAAAAAATCAGAGGAGAAATCAAGAAATCTTAGAAAGGAATGAGAACAGAGATACAAGATCAAAATTTCTGGGACAGTATGAAGGTTGTTCCAAAAGGAAAGTTTCTAATGTTGGGTGCCTACATATTAAAAAATAGAAAGATTCCAAATAAATAGTTTAGTACTACACTCCGAGACCTTAGAAAAGGAAGAACAAAATAATTCCCAAATCAGTGGAAAACAAGAAATAATTAAGATTAATTAATGAATTTGAGAATAAAAAAACAATGCACAGGATCAATGCAACAAAGAGTTGGTTCTTTGAAAGATAAACAAGACTGATAAACCCTTAGCCAAACTAACCAAACAAAAAACACACAAACTGACAAAATTAGAGATGGAATATATTATCAGATAATTCTGAAATCAGAAGATCATTAGAAACTGTTTTGAAAATTTATAGTCCAATGAACTACAATACTAGAAGACATTGAAAACCTTCTAGATATATATAACCTGCTCAAATTGAATGAGGAAGATACAGAAAACATAAATAGACCAATATCAAGCAATGAAATTGAAATAGAAATTAAAAGCCTACTGACAAAGAAAAGCCCAGGACCAGATGGGTTCTCAGTTGAGTTCTATTATACCTTTGAAAAATAAGTAACACCACAATTTCTCAAGTTATTCCATGAAATTGAAAGTGAGGGAATACTCCAAAATATATTCTATAAAGCCAGTATTACCCTAATACCAAAACCAAAGAAATGTCTAGGAAAGAAAACTACAATCCAATATCCCAGACGAATATACATGCAAAATTTCTTAATGAAATGTTATCAAACTTCATTAAAAATCATATTAATAAGATTATAAACCATGATCAAGTAAGCTTTATTCCAGGAACATGAGGTTGGATCAACATACGCAAATAAATAAATGTAATTCACCACTTAAATAGAAGTAAACAATAATCATATAATTATCACAATAGATGCAGAAAAGACTTTTGATAAAACACCAACTTTCATGTTAAAAACACTGGAGAAACTAGGGATACAGAAAATTTTTTTCTGTATTTTTATTGGTTCTTTTTAGTTATACATCACAATAGGATTCATTTTGACATAATTATAAAAGCATGGAATATAATTTGTACTGATTCAGTTCCCAGTATTTCTCCTTCCTCTCCTCTCCTCCCTCCCCCTCTTCCCTTCCATCTACCCTATGGATCTTTCTGCTGTTTACTTACAGGTCTTTTTTTTTTTTTTTAATTAATGTCCTGTGTATGTACAAGATGGGGAGAGTCACTGTGTATGTTCATATAAGTGCACAGAAAAAATAGATCAGATTCATTCTACTGTCTTTTCCTATTCCCTCTCTCCTCCCCTCCCTTCATTCTTCTTTGTCTAGTCCACTGATATTTCCTCTATTCTTTTTTACCCCCACCCATTTTGGTTTAGCATCCACATATCAAAAGTCAAAGACCTTTGACTTTTGGGGGTTGGCTTATTTCATGTAGCTTGATGGCCTCTAGTGCCATCCACTTACTGGCAAACACCATAAACTCATCCTTTTTTATGGCTAAGTAACACTTCATTATGTGTATATATCATGCTTTCTTTATCCATTCATCTGCTGAAAGGCTCCTAGGTGGGCTCCATAACTTGGCTATTGTGAATTGTGCAGCTTTAAATATTGATGTGGCTGCATCACTGTAGTAAGCTAATTTTAAAATTTTTGGATATATACTGAGGAGTGGGATAGCTGGATCATATGGTGGTTCCATTCATAGGTTTTTGAGAAATATCCATACTTCTTTCCAGAGTGGTTGCACTAATATTCAGTCACAACAAAAACATATGAGTGTACCCTTTGTCCCATGTCTTCAAAAACATGTTACTTGTATTCTTGGATAATTGCTATTCTGACTGGATTGAGATGAAATTTCAGTGTAGTTTTAATTGCATTTTTCAAATTGCTAGAGTTGTTGAACTTTTATATATTTGTTGACTACATTTGTTCTTTTGATAAGTGTCTGTTTAGTTCCTTTGCTTATTTATAGATTGAATTATTATGAGTATATTTTTATTAAGTTTTTTTTTTTTTTAGTTCTTTGTATATCCTGAATATTAGTGCTCTGAGGAACTGGTAAAAAAAAATTGCCTCCCATTATGCTGGCTCTATGTTCACGTACTTGATTGTTTCTTTTGTGGTGAAGAAGCTTTGTAATTGGATGCCATCCAATTTATTTTTTATTTTACTTCTTGTTCTTTGGGAATCTTGTTGAGGAAGTCAGTTCCTAAGCTAACATATTGAAATGTTGGACCTACATTTTCTTATAGTGGGAATAGTATTACAGATCTAATTCATAGGTCTTTGATCCACTTTGAGCTGAGTTTTGTGCAAGGTGAGAGATAGGGGATAAATTTTGTTCTGCTACATATAGATTTCCTGATTTCCCATCACCATTGTTTAAAAGGCTATATTTTCTCCAATGTATGTTTATGGCACCTTTGTCTACTGTGAGATAACTGTATTTATGTGGGTTTGTCTCTGTATTCTATTCTGTTCCCTTGGTCTTCATTTCTGTTTTGGTACTAATACAAGGAAGTCTTTGTTACTATAGCTCTGTAGTATAATGTAAGGTTCTGATATTGTGATGCTTCCTGCTTCACTTTTCTCATTAAGAATTTGTTTGGTCCTTTTATTTTTCCAAATGAACCTCGGGACTTTTTATATTTCTATGAAGAACATCATTGGAATTTTGATGGAAATTTCTTTGAATCTGTATAGTGTTTTTGGTAGTACGGCCATTTGAAAATATTAATTCTGCCTACCCAACATGGTTGGTCTTTCCATTTTCTAAGGTCTTCTTCAATTTCTTTTTTTAGTGTTCTATAGTTTTCATTGTAGAGGTCCTCCACTTCTTTTATTACATTGATTCCAAAATATTTTTTTTCAGGATATTGTGAAGAAGATAGTGTCCTAAATTCTTTTTCATCATATTCATCTTTGGAGTATGGGAACATGATTGATTTGTGGGTGTAGATTTAGTATCCTGCTATTTTTCTGAATTCATTTATGAACTCTAGAAGTCTTCTGGTAGTTTCTTGGGGTCTTTTAAATGAAGAATCTTACCATTGAAAACAGATTAATTTGGTCTCTTCTTTTCCTATTCATAGCTTTTTAATTTCCTTCTCTTGCCTAAATGCTCTGGCTAGAGTTCCAAGGACTATGTTAAATAGAAGTGGTGACAGTGTCTTGTCTTGCTCCTTTTTTAGAGGAAATGCTTTCTGTTTTTCTCCATTCAGAATAATGTCCTTGGGTTTGTCTTATATAACCTTTATAATGTTGAGGTAAATAACCATTTCTGGTTAATTTTAGTGTTTTAAAAATGAATGGGTGCTGTATTTGTCAAATGCTTTTTCTCCATCTGTGAGATAATAGTGTGATTCTTGTGTTTAAGTCTATTTATGTGGTGAATTACATTTATTATTTTCTGTACATTGAACCAAACTTTCATGCCTGGGATGAAACTCACTTTAACATCTTGTACTATCTTTTTGATGTATTTCTTTATGTGGTTTGCCAATATTTTATTAAGCATGTTTGAATCTATGTCCATCAAAGATATTGGTCTGAGGTTTTCTTCCTTGGTGTGTTTTTGTGTAGCTTTGGTATCAGGATGATACTGGCTTTGTAGAATAAGTTTCACAGAGTTCCCTCCTTTTCTATTTTATGAAATTATTTGAGGGAGATTGGTATTAGTTCTTCTTCAAAGGTCTGTTAGAATTCAGTTAAAAATATATACCATCCTGCTCTTTTCTTTGTTGAAAGGCTTTTCATAGCTGCTTCAATTTC
This sequence comes from Geosciurus inauris, assembly GCA_004024805.1. Classification (NCBI taxonomy): domain Eukaryota; kingdom Metazoa; phylum Chordata; class Mammalia; order Rodentia; family Sciuridae; genus Geosciurus; species Geosciurus inauris. Next base: position 99,035 of record PVHX01003994.1, read on the forward strand.
ATCTCTTAAAATTCATCTGTTTAAGTTTTCTATAACCTCTTAGTTCAATTTGGGTAGCTCATCTTTGTTTATGAATTTGCCCATAATTTTAAGGTTTGCTATTTTATTGGAGTATGCATTTTCAAAACAATTTCTGATGATCTTCCTAATTTCAGTAGTCTGTGGTGATGTTTCCTCTTTCATCTTGAATTTTGATAATTTGTGGTTTTTTTCTCTGTCTTTTGTTTAGTTTGGCTAAATTTGATCAACTTTGTTTATCCTTTTCAAAAGTCTTTTCATCTTTTATTCATTGATTTTTTTGTGTTTGAAAATTTCGATTTTATTGATTTTAGCTCTTATTTTAATTTTTTCCTGTCTTTTACTGAATTTATTGTTGATTTGATTTTACTTTTCTAGGGCCTTGAGATATAATATTAGATTATGTATTTGGTATATTTCTATTCATTTAATGTGTGAGCTCAATGCTATGAACTTTCCTCTTAGAACTACCTTCATACAATCCCCAAAATTTTGATGTTATATCTCTATTCTCATTTTTTGTTTGTTCTTTTTGGATATACATGATAGTAGAGTATATTTTGAGATGTTATACATATATGGAATATAATTGATTTTAATTAGGAACCCATTTGTGCAGTTGTTCATGATTTGCAGTTTCACTGATCAAACATTCACATATGAACATAGGAAAGTTATGACTAATTCATTCTATTGCCTTTCCTATTGCAATCTCCACTCCCTTCCCTTCATTTCTCTTTGTCTAATCCAATGAGCTTCTATTCTTCCCTTCTCTCATTTTTGTTTACCTCTATGTTTTTATTTCTCCCCTGATTTCTTTTGCTACCCATTTATCATTCAAAAATATATAATTTAATCTGCAGTTGTTAGAGTGGTTAAAGTTTTTCATCTTAGCATGAATTTCTAATTTTATTGTATTATGATATCATAGAATTCAAGATATTATCTCTAATTTTTTGTATTTGTTAACATTTGCTTTGTGACCTAAAATATGGTCTATTTTGGAAAATGTTCCATGTCCTTATCCTATGAAGAAAGTGAATTCAGTTGTGATGGAGAAAATATTCTTCAAATGTTTGTTATGTCCACATTATTAATTTTTTTTTAGTTCTGTAGAATCTTAGATTTTGTTTGGATGATCTGTACAGTGATGAGCGAGGTATGTTAAAGTCACCCAGTATTATTTTAGCATGGTCTACCTGATTTTTAATATTGAAATGGATTTGTTTGATTGTATCTGCTCCATTATTTGGGGCATAAATATTTATAATCATTATATCATTTTTATGTATTATTTCCTTAAACATTATGAAATTATCTGCTTTGTCTCTTCTGATTTATTTTGGCTTGAGGTCCTCTTTATCTTATATAAGAATAGTAACCCTGTCTAATTTTTGAAATGCATGTGAATGGTATCTTTTTTCCCTTCCTTTCACTTTTAGTCTGTTGATGTCTGTGCTATGAGGTGAGCCTCTTTCAGACAGCATACTGTTGGATCTTGTTTTTAATCCAATTTGCAAACATATGTCAATTGATTGACAAGTTTGAACCATTTACATTCAATGTTGAGAAATTATTTTTATTTTCTGCCATTTTGATTTATTTCTAGCATTTAAATTGGACTTGATTCTCCTTTAATTGACTATGCTTCCAGTTTAGTTACTACCTATGCTGGTTTTCACTTTTATTTTTCGTTTCTTCTTCATGAACAATTCTGTTTTTTTGAGACTGTTTTGTAGTGCAGCCTTTCTAGTTATGAATTATTTTAGCATTAGTTTATCATGGAAGGTTTTTATTTCATCCTCAATTCTGAATCTTAATTTTCTGAATATAGTATTGGTTGGCATCCATTGTCTTTCATAGCTTGGTATATATTATTTCAAGCCCTTCTATATTTTAGGGTCTGGGATTGAAATCAGTTGAAATCTAGATTGGTTTACCTCAAAATGTGACCAGTAATTTTTCTCTTGCAGCTTTAAAAATTCTGTTCTATTTTTTATTCTAGGCAGTTTTATAATAATGTATCTTGGAGTGTATCTATTATGATTTTCTATATTTGGAGGCCTATATGCCTTTTGCATTTGAATTTTTATCTCATTCTTAAGGTTGGGAAAAATTTCTGACTGTACATTCTTTAGTTGGTATTTCAAAGTGTTCATCCATTGCAATGAATCTTAAATTTGGGGAGGTTAATATTTTCCCTTATTTCTTGAATATTCTGTTTATGATCTCTTAATATATTTTCTCTATGGCTGACTTTTTCCACTTATGAAATACTTGTCTTTGAGGTCTGAAAATCTGTCTTAAAAGTGGTCTAATCTATTGGTGATGCTTTCCATTGAATTTTTAATTTGGCTTAATGATTATTTCATTTTGAGAATTTCTGTTTTGTCTTTTTCAAAATCTCTGGGTTTTTTTTCTTTCTTTCTTTTTTTCTTTTTTTCTTTTTGTTGTTGTTTTTGTACCAGGGATTGAATTCAGGGGCACTCGATCACTGAGCCACATCCCCAGCCCTATTTTGTATTTTATTTAGAGACAGGGTCTCTCTGAGTTGCTTAGCGCCTTGCTTTTGCTGAGGCTGGTTTTGACTTCATGATCCTGCTGCCTCAGCCTCCCAAGCCACTGCAGTATCATGCATGTTAGAATCTATATTTTTGTTGAACTTATTTTTTACTTCCTGTATTTTCTCTCTGCTTTCACTCCTTACATATTTTTAGCTCAAAGAACAATTTAATTATTAAATTTCTTAAGTCTTTCTATGGCATTATCTCCACTGTGGTGCCAATAAAGTCTGTTGCCAAAGCATTATAGCCTGCTTGGAATGGCTTGCTTTCTTGTTTATTCATATTGTTTGTATGTCTATCCATCTTTCAATATGGTTCCAACTTCTTTTAAATGAAGAACTACTTCTTGAGCTTCTTTTTATTAAGAGCCCTATGTTAGGTTAATATCCAGATAATAACATTTTAAGTCAATGTGTGATCTCTGCTGAACCCATCAGCACCACTTTAAGAGATGCCACTGAAATCTATTTACTATAATCACTTCTAAGCCAAGTCTCATTCTATTTAATCTTATAAGAAATAAAATTTGATGCAATTTTTTCTCTCTGGTTTCTCAAATTAGGGTATATAACAAAGTACTGGAACAGGTCAAAATATTAGTTGTTAAATTTTGTTCACTTACTATAACCTTAAATGAGAGCTAAAAGGAGGAGGAAGAAATATTGAGCAAATAGGAGAGGGAGAAAGAGACAGGAAGAAAGAAAGAAGGAAAGATAGATACATAGATAGAAAGAAAAAGAAAGAGAAAAACTAAAAGGATAGTTTACACCAAGGTGGAAAGTTGAAATTAATGAATGATGGTATTTGAGGTAGTAGCAGATCATGCAAGTGAATGAGTAGAGGGTAAGAAAAGTAGGTTTAAACTAGAGATAGGAAAATAATGACAGAAATATTGATTCCAATTAATGCTTTAAATCATTAGATGAAATCATTAGAAGAAATTCATTCAAAAATTATCATTCAGGTAAAGGAATTATTTATATAATCAAAGTTGATATTGAAGTTGTTTATAGTGTACCATGTTAAGGTGAAAAAAATTTTTGTTGAATCTTGATTTTGATTTTATTGGGATTTGGACATTTAACAAATTTCTATTAGTCTTTGCCTGTGGATCTCTCCCAAATTACAGGGGGATGGGAATAAATTTCCTAGTTGCTTTGAACCTCCCACAAGCAGCTTCTGGTTATTCTTCTGAGGGTCCTGTAGCTGACTGCTTGGATGGTGCAGTATTGTGTGTTGGCTGTTTCTATTGTGTGCAGTATTTGAGGATGGAGGCTCTGAAGTGCCCCTGTGTTTGTGGTGGTTCACCATGTATATTGTCCCCTCTACAGAATCTTTTTGTGGTAATGAAGACACTGATTTCTGTCTCTTAGCACAGGAACTCTGTGGGTTTTCTGTGGGCATTCTGTGGTGCAGAAGTATTCCCCTGGCTGACACCACATTCTGAGGTATTATTGTGAAGGATATTTAGTGGTTCACCTGGAATCTAGTTTCCAGTGCCCCAGCTTGTGAAGAACATGTGTTGATTTCCTCTTTTTACTAAGTCTGATGCCAGGTTCCACAAATACACAAACAATGCCCTATCATTTGCCAGTTGTAATTAGCGTTTAGGCTGTGAACCTATTAAGACTGGGATCAGCCCCTTCTTGTTGCATAGGTGCTGGCAATTTCCCCCTGGGTCTCTATGTCACTGAATATTAAGGCAGTTTCCGTCTAGTGAGGCCCTGCAATCCCAAGGACTATCCCTAGGATTCTCATGGTGCCTTCTCCCAGTTTCAGTGTTTGGAGCCCAGTGAATCCACTGTCCTTTGTTCAGAGCCAAAGCTGCTTAGTTGTTTTCTCTGAGTTGAGCAAGCAGACATTGAACAGCGCCTAGTGGGGCAAGATGCACTTCCTGATACAGGTTCCCATCAGCCCATTCATTTCCTTTGTTTGTGATGAGGGAGAGAAAAAGGATATTTCAGCAGTTTATGACTAGTAGTGGTCTTTCTAGATGTTCTTTCTGGCCAGATTCTTAAGAGGTCAAACTTTAGGGGACTTCCTTCTGGTTAAATTTGCAGTTGTTTGGGAACGGGAAGATGCCATGCTCATTTAATAGGGTAACTTGTCAGCTGAGAGTTCTACAATGCAGCTGCAGACCACCAGCTCAGTTTTCTTTTCACAATTTGGTTTTACCATTGCACTTTAAATTCTGTCTATTTTTACAACTTTTTTTAAGTGAGTGAGCTTAAGAGAATGTCTTCTTTCTCTCTCTCTCCCCCCTCACTCTCTCCTTCCCTTCCTCCCTCTTACCCTTACCCTGTTCTCATCCACAGATTCAGGATTTGGGTTAGGGTACTGAATTTATTTTCTACACTACTAGCCTATCTTCCAGTAGCTCTAGATCTCAGACGATGTCAGACTATGTAATAGTAAATCTTATAGCATTTATTTTGTCATCCACCTTTTAATTCTGCTTTTCCTTTGCTGCTTGCTTCCTTTGTTGTGAGGAGATTGGGAATTCACTGCTTAGCTTACTTTCACAGTGTTCCTCCAGAAGACTTCCAGAGGTGATAAATGAATTTAGCAAAGTGGAAGGATACAAGATCAACACTCATAAATCAGTAGCTCTAATATACTCCATTAGTAGTTCAGCTGAGAAAGAAATTAGGAAAACCATTTCTTTCACAATATCCTCAAAAAAAGAAAATGCCTGGAAACTATTTAACACTGAAGAAAGAAATTGAATAAGACTTCAAAATATGTAAAGATCTCTCACATTCTTTGACATGCAGAAGAAATATTGTCTAAATGGCCATACCAACAAAAATGTTATACACATTCAATGCAATCTCCATCAAACTACCAATGACATTCTTCACAGAACTGGAAAAAAAGTTCTTATATTTATTTGGAAAAATAAGAGACCTAAAATAGCCCAAACGATTCTGAACAAAAAAGGTGATGCAGGTGGCATCACAATACCTGATCTCAATTTATACTACAGAGATATATTAGCAAAAATAGCATGTCACTGCCATCAGATATTAAGACTAGTGGAACAGAGTAGAAGACACAGAAACAAATCCAAATACATACAGCCACCTATACTTGACATGGATGCCAAGAATGTATGTTTGAGAAAAGACAGCTTTTTAAACAAATGGTGCTGGTAAAACTGGATATCCCTATTTAGAAGAATAAAATTAGATGTTTATCTTTCACCCTGCACAAAAGTCAAATCAAAATGGATCAAAAATTTAGGAATTATAACACAAACATTTCAACTGCTAGCAGTAAACGTAGGGTCAACACTCTATCATATAGATGCAGGCACTGATTTCCTCAATAAGATCCTAAAACAAAGAATCAACAAATGATGCCATCCAAAATTCTTCAGCATAGTGAAGAAAATGATTAAGAGAGTGAAGAGAGAACCTACAAAATGACAAAACAACAAACAAAAATGTTTGCCAGGTACTTCTGAGACAGAGGATAAATATTAAGAATATATAAAAACTTCAAAAACCTTAATTCCAAAAAACACAATAACCCAATCAATACATGGCCAAAAGAACTAAACGGAAATGTCTCAAAAGAAGAAATTTATCCAATACTGGAAAATATAAATATACAAAGCAAACTGACAAATATGAAGGAAAAATAGTAACACAGTAATAGTATGGAACTTTAATACTCCAATAAGCAGCAGACATTAAGATAGAAAATCAGTTTAAAAAAAAAGACATGTAAAACTATAGACCAGGTAAACCTAATAAATATAGGTAAAACATTCCACCCAACAAGCAGAAGAATACACATTCTTCCTAAGGTTACAAGAACATTCTCTAGGATAGCTTATAAGTTAGGTCACAAAAAAGTCATGACAAGTCTAAGAGGATTGAAATCATATCTAGTATCTGTTTAATTAGGATGGTATGAAACTGGAAATCAATAACAGGAGAAAATTTTAAAATTTACAGTATGTAACAAATAAAACATTTTTGAATAACCACTGGATCAAAATGAAATAAAATATTTGTTGGTTGATAGCATTTCTTCCTCTGTGAACTGTTTGTTCAGTTCCTTAGCCCATTTATTGATTGGGTTATTTGTGTTTATGGTGTTGTTTTTTGAATTTTTTATGTAATCTGGAAATTAATGCTCTATCTGAGGTTCATTTGGTAAAAGATTTTCTCCCATTCTGTAGAATCTCTCTTCACCTTACTGATTGTTTCCTTTGCTGAGAAGAAGCTTTTTAATTTGAACACATCCCATTTATTGATTCTTGATTATACTTCTTGCACTTTAGGATCTTGTTAAAGGAGTCAGATCCTAAGCTGACATAGTGAATTTTAGGGCTTACTTTTTCCTCTATTAGGTGCAAGGTCTCTGTTCTAGTACCTTGTGGGTTTATCTCTGTGTCTTCTATTCTGTACCATTAGTCTATGTGTCTGTTTTGGTGCCAATACCATGCCAGTTTTGTTACTATTGCTCTGTAGTCTGGTATTATGATGCTTTTTGCTTAACTCTTTTTGCTAAGGATTGCTTTGGTTATTCTGGGTCTTTTATTTTTCCAAATAAATTTCATGATTGCCTTTCCTATTTCTATGAAGAAGGTTATTGGGATTTTAATAGGAATTGCATTAAATCTGTATAGAGATTTTGGTAGCATGGCCAGTTTGACAATGTTAATTCTGCTTATCCAAAAACATAGAAGATCTTTTCATCTTCTGAGTTCTTCAATTTCTTTCTTTAGTGTTCTGCAGTTTTAATTATAGATATCTTTCACCTCTTTTGTTAGATTGATTCCCAATTATTTTATTTTATTTATTTCAAGGCTATTGTGAATGGCATAGTTTTTTAATTTTCTTTTTCAGTAGATTCATCACTGATGTATAGGTATGCATTTGATTGATGGTATATCCTGCTACTTTGCTGTATTCATTTATTAGTTTTAGAAGTTTTCTGGTGGAACTTTTTGCAACTTTTAAATACAGAATCATGTCATCAGCAAATAGTGATAGTTTGAGTCTTCTTTTCCTAAATGTTCAACATATCTAGCAAATAAAAACTACTCTAAGAAATGCAAATAAAAACTACTCTAAGATTTCATCTCACTCCAGTGAGAATGGCAATTATAAAGAATAAAAGCAACAATAAATCTTGGCAAGGATGTGGGGGAAAAGGTACACTCATACATTGCTGGTGGGACTGAAAATTGGTGCAACCATTATGGAAAATGGTATGGAGATTCCTCTGAAAACTTGGAATGGAACCACCATTTGACCCAGCTAGCCTATTCCTTCATTTATACCCCAAAGACTTAAAATCAGCATACTACAGTGATGCAGCCACATCAAAATTTATAGCAGTTCAAAACACAATACTAAACTATGGAACCAATCTAAGTGTCCTTCAACAGATGAATGGATAAATAAAATGTGGTATATATACACAATGGACTATTACTCAGCCTTAAAAAAGAATGAAATTATGGCATTTGCAGGTAAATGGATGGAGCTGGAGAACATCATACTAAGCAAAATAAACCAATCCCAAAAACAAAAGGACAAATGTTTTCTCTGATATATGGATGGTATTTCACAATAAGGTGGGAAGGGGGGCTAGGGAAGAATAGAGTTACTTTGGATTAGGTAGAGTAGAGTGAAGGGAGGAAGGGGTATGGGGTAGAAGGATGGTAGAATGAATCTGACATTATTAGCCTATGTACATATACGACTATATGACCAGTGTGATTCTACATCATGTACAATCAGAAGAATTAAAAATTATATTCCATTATGTAGGATGTGTCAAAATGCATTCTACTGTCATGTATAACTAATTAGAACAAATTTTAAAAAGAGCTAAGGCAAAGGAAAAGAAAGAAATCAAAGGGACAATACGAAAACATCTTGGAAACACAAAGAAATACAACATATCGAAACTCATGAGATGAAGCAAAAGAAGTACTAAAAGGGGATGTACAGTGATTAGTATCTACATTATAAGAGAAGTGAAATATCAAATAAATCACTCAACTTTTCACCTTCAGGAACTACAAGAAGAAAAAATTAAGTTCAAATTTAGCAGAAGAAAGTAAATGATAAAAATTAGGGCAGAAATAAATAAAATAAACAATAGAAAACCTTGATGAAACTTGGAGCCATTTTTTTGAAATGTTAAATTTGACAAACCCTTTGTTAGATGAAGGGAAAAAAAGAAAAAAGAATCAAATTAATACAATCAGAAATGGAAGAGGAGACATTATAATAATTATGATGAGAATATAGTGAACAATTATATGCCAATGAATTGGACAACCTGAAAGAATTGAATAAATTCCTACAAACTACATATTAAGATTATATCCAGAAGAAAGGGAAGGTATAAATAAACCAATATCAAATTAGTATGTAGAATCAGCAATAAAAATACCCCCCAAACAAAAATAAAAACATCAGATAATTTTAAACCAAAATACTACCAAACATTTAAAGAAGAATTACTACTAATTCTTATGAAATTATTTTTAAATATAAAATGAACTCTTCCATACTTATTGCATAAGACCAGCATTACCCTGACACCAAAACCAAAGGCACCACAATTACAGAAAACCATAGGCCATAAACAATTTTTACAAGTATTTAACAAATACTAAGACACTGAATATAAGAACACATTAGAAGAATGATAAACTGTGGCTAAATGAGACTTATTCCTGGGATGCAAAGATCATCAACATACAGAAATCAATAAATGTGATACATTGCATTAATAGATCACAAGTACAAAACATTATGTTAATATAAGCAGAAAATTCAACACATTTTTATGATAAAACTTGTAATAAATTAATCATAAAAGGAACTTAGCATAATAAAGGCCATATATAAGAAATCTCTACCTAACAATATACTTAATAGTGAAAAACTGAAAAGTATCTTTCCTCTGAGATGAGAAACTAGGGAAGGATGCTCACTTTTGCTACTCCTATTAAACAAATACTGGAAAATCTAGTCAGAGTAATTAGGCAAGAAAAATATATGAAAGTAATCCAAATTGGAAAGAAAGAAACAAAATTATCTAAGTATTCAAAGGACAGGATTTATATAAATAAAACCCTGAAGGCTCTACTGAAAATACACTTGAAGTAGTAAATTCAGTAATTTTTCAGGATACAAAATTAACATACATAAACCAGTTATATTTCTAACAACATACAGTCCATGAAGGAAATTAAGAAAAAAATTCCACTGCATTACAAACAATAACATAATTAGGAATAATCTTTAAAGAGGTAAAAGATTGTGTACTGAAAACTCTGAAATTTTGGTGAAATAATACTGACACAAGTAAGTTTAAAGACGTCCCATGTTCATGGATTATAAGAACTAATATAATTAAAATACCCTGATTATCTAAAGCAGTCTACAATTTCAATGTGATACTTATTAAAATCCCAAGAGAAATTTTTACACAACTAGGATAAAATTCTATAACTTTCATGGAACCACAGTAGATCACAAATAGAGAAATTTCAAGCAAGTACAAAGCTGAAGTCATCACATTCCTTGATTGCAAAACATTACATAGCAATAGTAATCAAAACACTATGTTACTATCATATGCATAAACATATACACCAATGGAACACAATAGAAGGCCACAAAATAAACCAACACATACAAGATCAACTGATCTTTGACAAGGGTGCCAATAATACACATGGAGAATAGTCTCTTCAATAAATGATAATGGGAAATTGGATTCACACATACAATAGAAAGAAGTGGAGTCTTATCTTTCACCATACATAAAAGCAATTTAAAATGGATTAAGATTTAAATGTAGGGCTTGGAACCATATAAGCTTATGTTTGTCAGCCTTTTGTTGTTGTGTTCAAAAATACCTGACAAAAACAACTAAGAGGAGGAAAAGTTTATTTTGGCTCATAATTTCAGGAGTCTCGCCCATGCTCAACTGACTTCATTGATCTGGGTAAGGTGAGGCAGATTATGGTGGAAGAACATGATGGAGAAAAACTGCTTAGCTCATGGCAGTGTGGAAGCAGAGAGACAGACAGAAAAGGGAGTCAGGAAGAAGATAAACTCTTCTATGGCATGCCCTCAGTGATGTATTTTCTCGAACTAGGTCCCACCTCCTAGTATAATGCACCGATGATGCCAGAGTCATCTTGATCCAATCATTGTCTTAGATCCCCACCTTCGAACCTTTATGCATTGCGTAACACATGAATGTGGTGGGCACATTCCAAATCTGAAGCATTACAAACACGGAGAAGTAAACATAGAAAATGTTTCAAGACAATGGCCTTGGCAATTATTTCTTGAATAGGACAACAAAAGCATAAGCAAAAATAGACAATAAACAAGGTTCCGTTTTTTTGTGGGATGATGAAAAACAAGAAACCTTTTGCATAGCAAAGGAAAAATAAAAAGGCAAATCTACTGTATGGAACAAAATATTTAAAAGCTATGTATTGACAAAGGGCTGATGTCCAAAATATATAACGATCTCCTAAAACTCAAAAAAGCAAATAATCCAATTTTAAAATGGGCAAAGAAAATAAGCATACATTTCTCAAAAAAGACGCACTAATTGCTAACAGCTATACGAAAAGACGTTCAATATTACTAATGAGGAAAATGCAAAATATAGCCACAGGGAGTTATCAGCTAATACTTGTTAGGATGGTGTTTTGGTTTGAATATGAATTGTCTCCCCAAAGCCCCTGTGTTAATGCAAGAATGTTTATAGGTGAAATGATTGGATCTCAGAACTGTGACGTAATAGTTCATCTAGCTTGAATGGGCTAAATGGGTGGTAACTATAGGCACATGGGATGTGACTTGAGAAGTTGGGTCCCAGGGTCCATGCCCTGGAAGGGTACATCTTCCCTGTGATCCCTTCCCTTTTCTCTAAATGTTTCCCTGCTGCCATGAGGTGAGCAGTTTTTCCCTCTCCTGTCTTTTGGCCATGATGTGCCATCTCACTTCTGATCCATAGCAATGGACTTGGCCAGTCATGGACTAAACCTCTAAAACTTAGTCAAAAAAAACTATCTCCCCTTTTGTCCTTATCAGAAACAAAAATGCAAAGGAAGATGACTAAAACAGATGGCTATTATCTAAAAAGAAAAAATTATATAATGGAGTTGGAAAGGATGTTGAAAAAAACACTTTAACCTGCTGTTAGGAACATAAACTGATATAGCCATTACAAAAAAAAAAAAAAATGGAGGATCTTAAAAAAATTAAGAGTAGTACTATCCTATGATCCAACATTCCTACTACTGGGTAGACCCAAAAGCGTTTAAATTAAGGTCTTGTAGATGTATATGAGCTCCCATGTTCATTGCGGAATTATTTGCAATAGCTGGAACACTGAAGCAACCTCAATATGTATTGACCAATGAATGGATTAAAAAATATAGTATGTACATACAATGGGATATAAATGCTTCTAGACTTATGATGGGATTATGTCCCCATAAAATCTTTGAAAGTTAAAAATATTCTAAGTTTAGAATGCATTTAATAAACCTAATCTATCAAACATCATAGCTTATCCTACCTCAAATGTGCTCAGAACACTTGTTAGGCTGAAGTGCAAAATCATCAAACACAAAGCTTATTTTATAATAAGAAGTGATTAGCTCACTTAATTTCATTTAATTAGTTTAATACTGTACTGACAGTGAAAATCATATGGTTGTTCTGTTATCACTAGCCCAGGAAAACATAAAAATTCAAAATTCATTGTATGATTTTTATTGAATATGTATAACTTTTGCATCATTGTACAGTCCTAATATTATAAGTAAAACCATCTTAAGTCAGGAACCATCTATACTTTTCAGCCTTACAAAACAAGAAAGTTTTATCCTTTGTGCCAATAGGAAGGAAGCTGTAAGACATTGTACTAAGTGTAATAAGCCAGACCACAAAGACATGGTACATGATTCCACTTGTATTAATCAGGTTTCTTTTGAAAACCAGAATCAATAGGATGTATATTTATACATGTGATTATAAAAAGTATGTTCATTAGATTAGATTCGATGACTCGAAGTTGAGTAGTTGCACAATGGCTGTCGCAAGCTGGAGAGCCAGTGGAACAAGTAACCACTAAGACCTAGAATACGAAGTCAGAACAAGAGACCAATGATGTAACCCTAGTTTAAGACTGAAGGCCTGAAGCCCCCTAGAGAATTATTGATCAGTCTGCTTTGGAAGAATGAAGGAGCTGGCATTTTATGTCCCCAGCAATTCCAGCAGCAATAAAAGTAGCCATTCAAGAAGAATCCAGCTTGCATCTGCTCTGTTTCTTCCTTCCACCTTTTGGTTCCATCTAGGCCTATTGGAATGTGCTGCTCATACTTGGGATGAGTGTTCCCCATTCAGTTCACTGTCCCATATGCCAATCACTTCTGGAAACACACTAACAGACACATTAAAAAGTCCCTGAATCCTAGATATCAATCCAATCAAGTTGAAAATACAGATCAACCATCATGCCACTTATAGGAGCAATCTAAAATACTAAACCTCATAGAAGTAACAACACAATGGTGGTTTCCAGGGACTGAAGAAAAGAGAAAATGAGGAGGTATAATTCAAAGGGTACAAAGTTTCAGTTACACAGGTGAATAATTCCTACGGATCTACTGTACATCATAGTGCCTATCATTAACAATTAACATAAGATCTGCTATTGTATAGTTAAAATTTTACTAAGAGGGCAGATTATACATTAATTGTTCTTATCACACATAAAATAATAAAGAGATAAATTTTAAAGGTGTTGGGTATATTTGTGGCATTTATTATGGTGATACTGTCATGGGTATATACTTACAGATCTCTATATTCACCAAGTTGTTTGCTTTAAATATTGACACTTTTTGTATGTTAATTATACCTGAATAAAGTAGCTTTAAAAAGTGGAGGTAGATAATATTCCTGGCTTGATCCTGTCTGGATCTTTATATTCTATCCTCTTGGATTCTGAAATGAATGTTCTTTTCTTCTTCATGATGATTCATCTCCGCAGGAATACAAGAAGAGATCACTCCCTTGTATAATAAGAGGTCTTGTAGTTAATGTAGAAAATAATACCTAATCAATGTTGATTAAAATTCTAATTTAGCATTTATGCTCTGTATTGATCTGTTGCATCTATTATTATTTTTGTGTTTTTGTTTATTATTACATAAATCCCTGGAGATTATGAATAGGTGTCTTCTAATGCTGTGTTTCTCAAACATTTTGTGCCACACAACACCTGGTAGTATTCTAAAATATAGATCAATTCAGTAGACCTGGAGTTGGCTCAAAAAAATCTATATTTTGGGGGGCTGAGATTGTGGTTCAGTGGTAGAGTGCTTGCCTCGCATGCGTGAAGCATTGGGTTCAATCCTCAGCACCACATAAAAATAAATAAAATAAAGATATTGTGTCCATCTACAACTAATTTTTTTAAAAATAATCTACATTTTTAACAAGGAAATGCCAGTCTTGCTGGACTTGGTAGATATTGTGAGTAGTAAGATTATATACACACTCAACACACAGCTCTCTGTAACTGCTATCAAAAAATACCTTTCTCTGAGCAACTTGTGATGAATGAGCAAGTAAGTATGTGTGTGCATGCAAGCACATGCACACATTTGTGTGCTTGTATGTGTAAGTGATGCAAGTAAGAGAAGATTATAATTTACCTTGTTTTTTGTCTTTCAAGATAAGTGATGGCACAAAATAATTTACCTGCATTAATCAACAAGCCATTTATTTATGAATCAATATCTCTCCTGGCTGGAGCAATTTGGGATGGTACTACTCATCCATGTCATGTTGCACATATACTTTCATTCATTCATTCACTCACTCAGCAATCATTTATTACATACTATATTCCAGAAAATGTGTTGGGCAGCTGCTTTGGAGTAGTGTGAGAGACATCATCCCTGCCTTCAAGGATCTCATACTTAAATGGAAGAGATGGACATGGTAAGAAAAATGATAATATTAAGTCAAATACAAAACACTATCTCAGCACAGCAGAAAATGTGAAAACATCAAATGAGATTGGAAATGATTTCACATAGGATATGACATTATCCTGATACTTGATAAGTGAGGAAAACTATTCGGGCAGCAGAACATTAGGGAAATGCATTCCTTGCAGAGGAAGTTGTACTTGCAAAAGCAAAGAGACATTAAACTCTATGGTGTTTTCAAGGAAGCACAGGTAGTTCAGAATGATTGTAGGGGAGTGGCAAAAGATAAGTCTAGAAGAGTATGTGAACCTTCAAATCAGTCCTAGTTTTTATTCCACAAAAGAAAAATAATTATCTCATAGACAAAGTGGAATATTGAGTGGTAGAGTCTTAGAAAATAATTTACATAGCTGAAAATAGGTTTGAAGGTTATCAAATTTAATGCAAGTAGGAAACAAGGAATTCTGAACTGAGTATCAGTGATTGTAGAAAAGTTTTCTAGAGGTAGATTTGACAGGACTTTGTGATAAATTGGACACTGGAGTTAAGACATTGGAAGATAAAAATAGTTTTTAGATTTCAAGCCTGGTTAATAGGTGAGATATATTGTATAAGTGTGGGTATGATCTTGGAAGTACTAATAATGAGTTCAATTTTTATCTCATTAAGTTTGAGAGTTTTGTAGGAAAATCAGATAACTGTGCATCAGTCGGCTGAGAATACGCAAAAGTACATACATATGGAATATGGAAGTTGGATCTTTCTACTCCCTTGGATCACCTCATATCTTCCCTTTGTAATTTAAAAGTACAGCTTTGGTGAATGATACACCTGGGCTATATACAATGCCAAATTTCATAATTGTTTTTCTGGATTTTTTTGGAATTTGAAGACCCTCCAAGACTATAATAAGATAATACTCTTTTTCGTGATGTTGTATGATAGCAAGAGTGATTAGCTATTTTTTGAGCAGTATTTTCAATAATTAAAACTATAAACATTTTCTGATGTCTTTGATGTATATACATATTGAGAATGCTACTTAAGAATTAACTACTTTTTGTGATAAGACAACAGAATTAGGTCTGACATGTTTGCTCATATTTCAGAAGTTTGCATCAGCTTATAGTATCAGGAAGTTTGGATAACATTAAAATAGAACATTGCTTGATCATATATAAATAAATGAGAACAAACAGGATTTGATTTAAGCTGATGAAAGAACAGGTAGAATGCAAGCTCTTATCAATTCTCCTCTTTGACTTACTGCTGATATTCAAGGAGGAAATTAGTTAATTAGTTCTTTAGATAGTAAATAATTAATTTATATGAAGATAGTATGTACAGTACTTATACCAGGGCTACTGTTAAAGTGTGACTGTTAATGTGATCACATTTAAAATTGAAAGGAACTAAAAATGAGAATGGCTGCAGGTAAGACTGGATATTTTGGAACGAAAACAAGAATTCATGCTTCTAGGTAGCTGGATGTTCATCTGCAGTCATAATGCAATGCAAAAAGTTATTATAGCTAGTGATTATTTTTATTTACATACACATCAAACGGATGAGATGAGGCTCACACTTGCTCTAGTTCTCTGATTCCATCTGACTATCATTAACTTTCCAGATTAAATAAAAAGCTTATTGAACTGTAACATCAAATACATATTAGTAAATTGCTAGGTAATTATTTATATATTTAATATATTTTTACATAGCCTACCTAAATCTGCAACCAAAGCCACTGGTAACTTTGTATAACTCTGCACCATTAATTTCTTCAGAGTGACATTATGATGTGAGCTGAACAGATGGAATTGCAGGATTGTTCTAGCAAATTTATCATAAAAAATGCATCCGACACCTGTGTAATTTGCCTAATCATTTTCCTAATAAGCTCCCACCATTAATTATGCACGATTTCCACAATGCAATCAAGATAAAAGTAAATCTGATGACTTAATACCCTTCAAAATAATTGGTTCACCCAACACAAGGCCTCCTTTGCTTTCCGTAGCCATTTTAGTTAATTAGAAAAAGGGTGCACCCTGTTGGAGTCAGCAGAACGGAGGCTGATCACTTGGTGGGAGGTAGACCTGCTGAGTTTTTGGGCAGGAGTCAAGGATATTAACTCGTGGAAGAATAGAAGAGAATGTTGCCCCTTTCTCTTCTTTTCTTCCCTCCACAACCCCCCTTCCAACTTCCCTCCTCCCCCCGCCCCACCCCAGTAGCAAACAGATGCGATTAGTGTTCTTCAGCCATCAGAAAACTGACTGCAGGACTCTGTGGGTCTAATGAGAATCAACTTTTCTGAGGCTGCTGTCTTGCAGTGCAGTCCACCTGTCACATCATTAGGTGCAGCATGTGCCTTGAATTCACTTTGCTAAATGAGATTTACAGGCCCCACTGAAACTCATCCTGCAGCATCCCTGCTTCAATTAGCTAAAGATTAATTGTCTGAGAAAGGGAATGAAAGTTTTACTTCAACTGACCTGAAAAAGGGGGGGGGGTAGGAGAAAAAAAGAAAAAAGAAAAGTATGGTTCAGGTATTCCACATAGGCCTGAGGCAGTGTGGAAAAACGTGATAATTTAAAGGTGCTGCAAATTTCCTACACCTCGCCTGGATGAATGAAATTAACTAGCACTAAAAGCTGTCAAATTAAAGGTTGACTTCCAGATATTAGCACCTTAAATGTCACCGAATATTCTTTCTCTTTTTTTTCTTTCTTCCTTCTTCTTTCCTTTTTTTCTTTTTGGCAAACATTCACGTCAGCACACCTGCACATGCACACAAACATTTTCTTACCGCTGTTCCTGCTAACTGCTTGTTCGTGCCCAGCCGGGAGTTTCTTGCTATAAATCTTTGATGTAACCATGGATACAAAACAACTGGCAATTACAAAATTTCCTCCATGTTAATGTTACACTAATTATGTTTGAATATGCTTTAATAGAGAAGAAGAGTTGGAGGTGAGGAACGCGTCTGGAAGAAGGGCAGAATGTGGGATCTCTGCTCCCATCTGCCACACGTTCTCTACATTCATCAGATGCACTGAGTCCTGAAGTGGAGATTTATCACCAGTAGCTAGAATTTCTTAATTTGTAAATTTTAATGTGAATTATGAAAAATGAGAGCTTTTGCTTTATGGGCAATGGACTTACGTAAATTGACAAAATTGCTAATGTTTAGCATTGTTGGATATGCAATGGCTTATTAAGATTTGGATAGAAGATAGGAAAACATTAGCTAAAATTATTTTAACTAATTAAATAAGAAAAACATTTAGCATTGCTAATATTTAGTATATATGCTAGTGGAGATCTCATTTGGCTAGCATGTCAAACATGATATATAGCACCCAAAGGAAGAGTAGGCATGCCTCACATGGGGGTAGCAATGGTTATCAGGGCACCCTTATTCTGTTAACTTTCAATGTTTTGCAACTCACCATCATTTAAGTGTGTGGGTTACAGTATCTAGTTTAAAATAATAATTTCATGACATCCCTGGGGAAAATTCTTAACAAGAAAGCACAGAAATTAGATAATATCCCACATGTAAGCACAAGAGAATGGTAACACAATAGCAGAACTGACATGCTTACACTTTTAGTGTTAGTCCCTGTCACCTACATTAAAATTTTTTTTAAAAAACAACTGAATCTAAAAAAGAAAACCTTGAGTAATTTCTTTTATTAATTTGAGGGAGCATATTTGAAATGTGCATTTAGATCCACTAAATTTAACAATGAGCCTCACTCTAAATATTTTACCATTAGTTATTAACTAACTATATCATGCAGCTAACAATTTGAAAGTAATTTGAATAAAAAAATTTAACTGTATTTATGATTATGTCCTGTGTGTGTATGTTGTACTAGTATTGTTATGAATATAAACAAATTACACATAATAAGTAAATTTATGTCAGACATATGTTCAATTTTTAAATTTATTTTTAGTTTATTATCTCCATAGGGTATATATTCAAGAAGGTCAGATAATCCTGTTCTAAGATTTCACTCCTCATCTATAAAATTGGACAGACTGGGAAAATTGGCTACTTTGAGTTATAATCTTCAAATGGCCACAAATATTTCCATGTCTATGGAGCTTTGATAGTTTAAGGTTCTTCCTTCCTTAAATTGAATAGTTAAGACCTAAGAAAACAGGAAGAGATAGATAGAAAATACTCCTCAGTACAGAAACCACCTCCATCTCTCTTTTCATGCTAATATAAATATATGCCATGTTCTTAAAAAAACTCTTTGCAAAAGGATGCTTATAGGGGAATCTGTTTTTTGATAGTAGCCTACACATTTATTTATTTACATTTACATATTTACAGTAATTTGAATTCTGATTTAAAAGAAAGGTATTCTGAGTCTTCTGCTTTTCTCTTAAAAACCCAATTTTATGTAATAACATCAAAACTGCTTCAAATATTAACTATACTTTATACTTTTTACTAGTATTATTTCATTTAATCCTCACCACAATCCTATGAATAACTTTTATTAGTTTGCCACTTTTATTTGTGAGCAAAATTGAATTACAAACAGTAAATAACTTGCTCAAGGGCATCTTAATAAACATAGCTGCTATGGTGTAAACCTTTAATGACCCCCTAAAAGCTCATGATTTGGAAGCATAGTCCCTAATATAGGAAGGTTCAGAGGTGAGGGTTTTAGTCAATGATTAGATCATAGGGTTATAACTTCATCCATGGATTAATCCATTTGATGGAATAATAATTTGGACTACTAAGTGAAAACTGTGGACAAGAGGGGCATGGTTAGAGAAAGTAGGTCACTGAAATGTGCCCATGGATTATATCTTGTCCCTGCTTCTGTCTTACTCTCTCTGCTCCCTGGCTGTTATGAGCTGAGCAGCTTTCTTCTACTAAAGTCTTCCACCATGATGTTCTCAAGCCTCACCTTAGCTTAGAGTGGTGGAGTCATTCAACCAAATACTAAGACCTCTGAAATAAGGAGCTCCAAATAAAGTTTCCCTACTATAAGTTGTTCTTGTCAGGTACTTTGGTCACAGCAATGAAAAGCTAACAGACAAGGCTAGGATTCACCCCTAATGAGCCCATTGTACAACCTGTTGAACCAAAATTCTCCTGTGTGCCTGTGACCAGCAGAAAATCCAGTAAGGCAGTGTTCCTGCCCTTCCAGAAGGCCTAATGCAAAGCTGGCAAGCCCATAGCACCCATTCCTAAACACAGAGACCAACAGCCATCCAGAGTTGGCTCCATTAGTTAGGTAAATTATTGCACAGCCAGCTTCATCTGCAACCTCTATGCACATGAAGTACAAACCAATAGCCAGCTAGACCTTAGCTCCACTCATTCGACAGCCCACCATACAGTATATAGCCCCTGCAGGTGCTTGTGCCTGGCCCAACAACCAGCCAAGCAGTGCTCTGCCCCAAGCAATACCATGTCATATCACTTTAGTCATAAGCACTTTCAGCCTAGGAGAATAAATAAATTGTCAGTAACAGATCCCAAAGGAAAGAAAAGTTTAAAATTGCCTGAAAATGAATTTGAATTCAAAATAATATTCTTGAAGAAGCTCAGTGAGATGCAAAAAGAATACAAACAACGAAAAGAAATCAGGGAAAAACATATTTCACCATTTAAATTCAAAATTCATCAAAGAAATAGATACCATAAAAATAGTCAAACAAAATTTCTTCAGCTTGAGACTTCAGTGAATGGAATGAAAAACACAATCTAGAAACACAGTAATAGACTAGGTAAAACAAAAGAAAAACTTTTTGATCTGAAAACACATCTTTTGAATTAATCCAGTCAGAGGGGGGAAAGGATTAAAAAGTGATCCTGCCTATAGGATCTATGGTACACCATTCAGCCATTCAGTGAACAAATGTTCATATTATGTGAGTTCCAAAGAGAAAAAGTAATAGAGAAGACACAGAATCTTATTTAGCAAAATGATAAGTAAAATTTTTTCTAAGCCTCAGGAGACATATGGACATCCAGACTCATAAAGCTAAAAAAAAAAAAAAAAAAAAACCTTCACAAAACCTAATTAGACTCTTTTTGAAAAGATCCACTCCATATTGCCTCATTTGCAATTTATCGAAGACGATGATGAGAGAATTCTCAAAACAGAGAGAAAATGTCAAGTCACATATAAGGAAAGCCTCATTGGGATGATGCAAACATTTATTAATTTTCAGGCCAGGGTAGAATAGGAAAAGGGAATGCAGGCAAGAAAACAATATCCAGTAAAGCTATCCTTGAGAAACAAAGCTGAAATAAAATAACAAATATTATAAAAGCATTCAAAAATATAAAACACACTAATAGAATAGATACACAAATGAGAAAGTGGAAATAATCCAACTAATCACTAGAGAAAACCACTAAATATTGATAATAAACAGGGGAGGCGGTAAAAAGAAAAGCAGGCTGTACAAAACAAACAGGAAAAAAGAAAGAACCAAGTAACAGGATTCAATTGTTTCCTATTAATAATCACCTTGAGTGTAAGTGGATTAAATTCACCAATTTAAAGGTATGAACTGGCCAAATTAAAAAGGAAAAATGAGACCCCACTATATGCTGCCTGTAAGAAACTCAGTACATGGTAAAGACACATATAAACTGAGAGTGAAGAGATAAAAAAGCACATTCCATGCAAATGGAAACCATATGAAGTAGGACTAGCTACACTCAGATAACACAGATTTTAGACTGAAATTGGTAAGAAGAACAAAGAAAGTCATGATGTAATGATAAAAGCAGTAGGTCACTGTAATAGCAGTGGCTCAGGAGGCTGAGACAGGAGGATTGTAAGTTCAGAGCCAGCCTCAGCAAAAGCGAGCCACTAAGCAACTAAGAGATCCTGTCTTTAAAGAAAATACAAAATAGGACTGGAGACGTGGCTCAGTGGTTGAGTTCCCCTGAGTTCAATCCCTGGTAACCTCACACAAAAAAAAGTATTAGGTCAGCAAGAAGATAAACCATATTTAAGTATATATGTCACACTAAACCCTACAAATATATAAAGTGATTATTATTAGGTATAAAAGAAGACATGAACTCTATACTATTAGTTGGGGACTATAATATGCCACCTTTGTCAATTGATAGATTTATTCAGATGGAACCCAAAGAAACATTTGAGTTGAACTGCACTATAGATTTTTCTTAGCATGGCATAGAGCATTTTCTTGGATAGACCATAAATTAGGCTACAAGCAGGTCTTAACATATGTAAAAATTTGAAGTCCTATCAAGTACCTTCTCTGACCACATTGGAAGAAAATGAGAAATCATCAACAAGAAGAAATGTTGCACAAACACAAGAAAATTAAACGTATTCCTGATCAGGTCAAAGCAGATATTATAGTACAAACTAAAAAAGAAAAAAAATTAAATACATGAAATGAAATGATGAAAAGACCCAAATCTAAGATTTATAACAATGAAAAAATGCTAAGAGAGAAGTTTGTAGCAATAAATACCTACATTAAAGAAATAGAAATTTCTGATAAGCAACCTAACAATCCAGCTGGTGGAACTAGAGAAGCAAGAAAAAAGCAAACCCCAAATCAGTAGCACAAAAGAAATAATAAAGATCAGAGAAGAAATAAACAAAATTGAGACAAAAATAATAAGAAAGACAAACAAAATGGTAGCTTTAAAAATATAAAATTGAAAAACTTTAGCTAGAGTAAGAAAAAAAGGAAGAAGATTCAAAGAATATCAGAGTAGCAAGATGTTACTACTGATACCACAGAAATCAATAGGGAGCATTGTGAATAACTACATGCCACATATTGGAAAATCTAAAATAAACAGATAAGTTCCTGGTCACACATAACCTATAAAAATTAAACCATGAGCAACAGAAAACCTGAATAGATCAATAATAAGCAATAAAATTTTGAATCACAAATAAAGTAAATAAACTCTTCCAACAAAGAAAGCCGATGACTAGATTGTCTAGGACAAGAACTGGGAATTCTAGCACATTTTAAAAAATGAAACTAACATACTTCTTCTCAAACTATTCCAAAAAAATCCAAAAGGAGGATATATTTCTAAGCTCATTCTGTGAGACCACCATTACCTTGATACCAAACCAGACAAAAAACAAAACACAAAACAAAAACACAAAGTAAAAAAAGTGTAGGCCAATATCCCTAGTCAGCATAGATGCAAAACTCAAAATACTAGTCAAATCCAAATCACTTCAGAAAGAGCATACACTATGATTCTGTGTGATGTATTCTAGAGATACAAGAATGGCTTAACAAGTATAAATCAATAAATATGAGATATTGCAAAATAAAACTTAGCACCAAAACTATATGATGATCTCATTATCCACATGAAAAATATTTGATATAATACAATTACTGCTCATGCTAAAAAATCTCAAAAATTATTTACAAAAGGAACAGAACACAATAGATGCTATATATGACATTCCCACAGCTCACTTCGTATTGAATGTAGAAAGTTGAAACATTTCCTCTAAGATAAAGAATAAAACAAGGATGCCTACTTTTGCCACACTTCATCAAAATAATACCATGAATCCTAGGCAGATAAATTAGGAACAAAGAGAATCTAAATTGAAAAGGAAGAATTCATACGTAACCATACTTGCTGATGACATGATCTTATGTACCTAAAAACCTAGACTCCACCTGAAAACTCTTAAAACTGTTAAAACACATTCAGTAAAATTTCAATATACAAGATAAATACACAAAACCCAGTAGGATGTCTAGTATGTCTATATACAAGTAGGTACTGTCAAAAAAAGAAATTGTATAAAGCAATGTTGTTTACATTAGCTAAAAATAAAATGTCTAGAAACAAATTTAACTAAGGAAGTGAAAAAACTATACAATAAAACTTAGAAAACACAGAAATGGAAGTATAATTTATATAGAACTTCAAAAGACCCAAATCACCAAAGAAAAGCTAAGCCAAAACAATGAAACTGAAAGTATGACAATAACTGACTTCAAAATATATGACAATACCAAAATATGTAACATAACCCTAACAGCATGGTTCTGGTGTGAAAACAGACACATAGGCTAGTGGAACAGAACAGAGAACTTGAAAATAAAGCCACATGTTTACAGTTGACATTTTTTTTTCTAAGTCATCAAACCATATTGGAGAAAGACAGTGTCTTCAATAAATTGTTCTGGGAAAACAGGATATCCTAATGCACAAGAAGGCAACTAGATCCCTATCTTTTACCCTATACAAATGTCAACTTTAAAAGGATCAAATATCTAAATGTAAGATGTGAAACTAGAAGAAAATATGTAGGAAGTGCTTCTGGAAATTAGTCTTGGCAAAGATATTATAGATATACTCACAAAAGCACAGGCAGCAAAAAGCATAAATTAATAAATGAGATGACATTGGACCAAAAATTCTCTGTACAGCAAAGGAAGTATTCAAGTGAAAGAAGAAATCATCTAAGGAATGAAAGGATATATTTTCAAACTGTTCATCTGACAAGGGCCTAACATTCAAGACACATAAGGAACTCAAATAACAGGAATGAATATTCAAATTCAAAATGGGAAAATTACCTGAGTAGACATTTCTCAAAAGAAGATATAGAAGTGGTCAACAAATATGTGAAAAAGTACTCAACATCATCATCATCAGGGAAATGCAAATGAAAATGGTAATGAGATAACGCCTTACCCTACTTAGCATAGCCTGTTAGGAAGTAGACAAAAAATAACACATGCTGGTCAAAGAACTGACGAAAGGAAACTCTCATATGAATTAGTATAGACATTATGGAAAACAGTATGGAAGTGGCTAAAAAATGTTTAAAATAGAACTGCCATATGATCCAACAATCTTACTACTGGATATATTTCAACTTAAATAAAATCAGTATGTCTAAGAGATAAATCTATCTGCATGCCCATGATTATACTAGCACTATTCACAACAGCCAAAATTTGGAATTAACCTATATGTAAATTGATTGACAGAAGAATGAATAAAGAAAATGTGGTACATATAGAGAATAGAATATTATTTGACCGGGATAAATTAAATTATTTGTAGCAACGTTAAGGAAATTGTATAAAATGAAATATGTCAGGCACAGTAAATCAAATCCTGCATGTTCTCACTTACAAATGGAAACTGAAAAGTTGATCAAAAAAAGTAGGGAGTAGAATAGTAGTTATGAGAGCCCAGGAATTGTATACAGGATGAAGGGATGGAGAGAAGTTTGTTATAAGCTGTAAGGGTGGAGTTGCATAAGAGTAATAACTTCCACTGTTCTATAGTACAGTTGCATAAATGTGATTGACAATCATTGTTTGTATATTTTGAAATAGGTAGGAGAGGAAATTTTGAGTGTTTGTAACACCAGGAAATTATAAACAGTAGAGGGAATGGATATACTAATTACACTTATGTGATCTTTACATAATGGATAGGTGTAGTGAAATACCATGCACAAAAATATGCACAATTATTACTTGTCAATTAAAACCAGAAAGAATACATTTTAAAAAGAATATCTCATCAAAATCCACAGGAGAATAGAAGTACAAGTCAATGCATGTTATCACAAAACTATTAATCAATGTTAATAATTTGATATTTATACTGAAAGAGATTTTATGTGATTTGAATAACTACATATATTAGACCTAAATAAAAGTAGAATAGATTTTGCCCTAAGAAATAATTCTTAAGTATTGAAATAATTTTAAGTAACAGAAAAAAATCATGAATTCAACAATTCAAGGATTAAGCCTTCTATACATATCAACAATATAATAAATAATATTAAAAGAAACAATTAGGCTTAGATCAAGTTATCTTAATCTTTATGATAGAGAAATGTTATGGCTATAAATTAAGAAAATAAACATCCATTGTGAATAGAAAACTGTGGGGAAAAGATGGGCAATTCATAAAACAACTGAAAACTGTAATTAAAGATGTAAAATAAAAGTTAAAATATTGATATTTTATTTTTCACCTTAAAAATAGAATATAAAGAAAATGTTAATGTCAAAGACTGTCAAAAGAATCTAAAATTAGGCATTATAAACAATGGTTCTGAAAAGAATATGTATATATTTAAAATGTTTTTGCAACAAATCAAAGATTTTAAGAATCTTTCTACCTTTCTAATATATTGAATTGTCTTGCTTCAATCATACTGCACTGTTAAACTAGCCTGTGCCTTAATGTAATACTGAACAAGAAAAAATAATCTGTGTTTGGAGAAAAAAGGAATTATTAAATGGATATTACTTATCAACTTAAAAATGCAAATTTAAAGAAAATATAATGCATCAGGTAATGCTCAGAATGCTTAGTGTTATAACATAATATAAGAAACTACATATCCTCTAAAACAAATTGCATGTTATACTCTGCACATGCATAAAATAGTCAAGAATAAGCTGGGCGTGGTGGCGCATGCCTGTAATCCCTGTACTTTGGGAGGCTGAGATAGGAGAATCGCAAGTTCAGAGCCAGTCTCAGCAACTGTGAGGCGAGGCGCTAAGCAACTCAGTGAGACCCTGTCTTTAAATAAAACACAAAATAGGGCTGGGGATGTGGCTCAGTGATCAAGTATCCCTGAGTTCAATCCCCAGTACCTGCTCCCCGCAAAAATAGTCAAGAATATTTTAACACATAGATCAGGTAAAAAGCTGAGATTTTTATATACTACAGATTAGAAATCAAGTTTTCCTACTTTATGTATCTTTGATAGGTTACTTATACCATTTGAATTTCCATTATTTGATCTAAAATGATAACAATAAACTACACCTATAATTGTTTGTGGTATAGAATAGGTTAATGTTATGTTATGCTTAGCACAGAACAAGGCACTAAGCAAAAGTATAATATTTATTATTAGCTATTACTGTCCCTAGATGGTGGTATGGTATTATGAATATTTTTCCCGCTTTAAATACATTTGAAATATTTTTATAACAGAATTTTGGCAAGCTTATTTTTAGTATTCATTGAAATAAAATATGTATCTAGTTTTGAAAAGTCAATGTAGCCAATAAATAAATGCATGGATAAAATAAATAGTATGCATGGATAAATTTACTGGTTTTTTTTTAGCCTGTTTTGTATTAACTGTAAGTTTGTTATATGTGATTACCTCATTCTTTTATTCATTCTACAAATTAATATATTAAGTGCCAGAAAATAGTCTAAGTTTTGGGAACATATCAGTAAACTATACATGTACATTTCATTACAAAGTTTATAATTTTTTGGAGGAGATTACAAGAAAATAAGAGAATATTAGAAAATAAGAAATATTAGAAAATAAGAGAATATTAGAAAAACATAAGCCAATAGATATTAAAGGAATCTTTAAAAGGTGGAAAATAAGCTATTTGTTATATCAAAGTCAAGGAAAATCTATCCAGAGAGACAACTGTTAGAGTAGGAACCTGAATAGGCACTCAATGGAGGAATAGATCTTGTCAAATCTAGAATGTAAAAATAGTTCTACTGTTCAAAAGTCAAAGTTAAATCTATAAAACAACAAGAAAATGCAATAGTATATACACAATATACTGTGGAGATGAAAATACATCATAATTATAGTATATTTCTGAGTATATGGGTATAAAGTTTCAGTAGAAAAAATATAGGCCGTTTGAGAGTGGGAGGTTAAAATACTGAAGGAGCTGGGCCCGATGGCATGTACCCATAGTCCCAGCTACTCAAGAGACTGAGGCAGGATAGTCATTTGAGCTTGTGTTTGAGACCAGCCTGAGCAACAAAATGAAACCCCATCGCCAAAAAAAATAAAAAATAAAAAATAAATAAATTGATGAAGAAGAACCATTTCCAACCAAGACTACTGTACTATACACCCAGTAAAACTGTCTTTCTAAAATCAAGGGGAGAGCAGGACTTTCCTAGACAAACAAAAGCTGAGAGAGTGCATCATCACTGACCTGTTCTTCAAGAAATGCTAACGAGAATGCTCCACATTGAAAGAAAAGGACTTTAATGTATAATGTGAAAACACAGGAAAGTACAAAAATTACAAGTATGTAGTCAAATTCAGAATACTCAGCATAATGGTGATATCTAAATCACTTAAATCTTTAGTTTGAAAGTTAAAGTACAAACTATTTACAATAATCAAAATTACAATAATTTGACAAGGAAATGGAATATAAAATAATGTAAATTGTTAAATCAAAAATTCAAAATATAAGTGGTTGTGGGAGTAAACGCAGATTTATTTTGGTGGAAAATCATCAAACTTAAACTTTTATTAGCACAAAATAACTTATAATTATAAGGTGCTTTTCATAAGCCTCATGAAAACCACAAAACCTATAATACACACTTTTTGAAAAAAGCAAGGAATCAAACATATTATGAAAGAAAATTACTTATATACAAAGGAAGATAGGAAGTAAGGAAGAAAGAAATCTAATAAACAACTATGTAAAAATTGACAAAGGGCACTAGTAAAGCCTTATCAATGGAGCAAATTCTCAACTAAAGGACAGAATGGCTTAATGGGTAAAAAAGCAAGACCTGATATATTGCCTACATGACATCCTCTCCATCAGTAAGGACACCTGTGTACTAAAAGTGAGTTTATATGATATTTCATGAAAATGGAAAATTAAAGAGCATTGGTAGCTCTGCTTAAATAAAATAGTTTAAGTCAAAATTTATAAAGAGTCAGATAAAGTTATTATATAAGAAAGGGATCAATTTAACAAAAGGATATAACAAATGTAAATGTTTACTTGCTCAACAATGGAACACCTAATAGATCTATTGAGAGATGTACTATGATTCTATAATGTTAGGAAACTTCAATGCCCCATTTTTGCCAATGGACAGATCATTCAGACAGAAAACCAGTAAAGAAACATCAAAGAAAAATTGGATTTAATAAAAATTTGCATAATATTCTATTCATTAGCAGTGGAATTAATATCCTTTTCCAACTGCATCATGAGATATTCTTCAGGAAAAATCACATCTCAAATATAATGCAACTCTTAGCAAATTTTATAAGATTGAAATCACATCAGTTATGGTATCAAATACCTTTTTAAAAAAATCACAATGCTGAAAAACTAGAAACCTATAACAAGAGGAGCCTCACAAATTATGAATACATAGAAATTAAACAGCATGTCCTGAGTCACCAATGAATCAGGGAAAAAGTAAGTAAATAAATAAATTAATTAATTAATTCATGAGACAAACAAAAATAGAAGCAAATCACATGAAAACTTATGGGATATAGCAAAAGTACTTTTAAGAGGGAAGTTTATCGCAATAGATACCAACACCAAAAAGTAAGAAGATGTCCAAGAATCAATCTAACATTATACCTTAATAAACTAGAAAAACAAGAAAAATTTCAACTCAATTTTAGTAGATGGAGGGAAATAATAATATAGATCAGAGGAGAAATAAAGGAAATGAAGATTAGAAAAGCAATAAAAACATCAATGAAATACTGTTTTTTGAAAATATAAGCGAAATAAGTAAACCTTTATGTAGAATAGCTAAGAAGGAATAAATAAAATCAGAGATGAGCAAGAGACATTCCAACCACAACAACAACAACAGCAAAATGGACATATGAGACTGTTATAAATAGCTATACACCAAGAAATTGGAAACCTAGAAAGAATGGAAAAATTCCTGGACACATACAACCTACTAAAATTGAATCATGATGAGACAGAAAATCTGAAACATACCAATAATGAACAAGAGTGAGTAAGTAATAAAATGTCTCCTGTCAAGGAGAACTCTGGTAACCTGAGTGTTATACTGCTAAATCCTACCAAACATCCGAAGAACTCAAATCGTATCTTCTCAAATTACTCATTAAAAAGTTGAAGAGGAAGAATATGTTCAGACTCATTCTATGAAACCGGCATTACTCTAATACCAAAGCCAAACTAGAGTACAACGAAAAATGAAAACTGTGAGTCATCATTTCTGTTGAATAGATACAAAATCCCCCCAAATTACCGGCAAACAATTCACCAGCACATTAAAAGTATTATTCATCATGATCAAATGTGATTCATCTCAGGGATGCAAAGATGGCTCAACATAGACATATCAATAAACATGGCATAACACATTAAGAAAAGGAAGGGCAATAACCATATGATATTTCAATAGATGTAATCAAATTATATGAAAAAATTCAGCATCATTTCATGATAAAGAAATCCCTATGAATTGTTATAGAAACAAAATATCTTAACACAATAAATGCTATATATGAAAACCCATAGCTAACATCATATTGAATGGGGAAATGTTGAAAGCTTTTCCCATGAGATCTGAAATAAAACAAGGACGTTCACTTTAAACCTTCTATTCAACATAGCACTGGAAATCCTACTCAGAGCAATTAGGAAAGGAATTAAAAATAGAAGAATCATATGATCCACAGTCCCAGTATTGGGTACATAACAAGATGACATGAAAGCAGCATGTTAAAGAGACGTCTGCAGTGTCAGGTATGAAGCAGCACTATTCACAATAACCAAAATATGAAATCAATTATGTTCATCAGTGGATGAATGGAAAAAGAAAATGTGGTATGTAAATCTTATGGGATACTACTTAGCTATAAAAGAAGGAAATCCTGCCGTTTTCAACACAATGAATAAAATTAGAGGACATTATGTTAAGTGAAACAAGGCATGTACATAAAGAAAATATTGCATAATTTCACTCTTATTTAGAAACTAAGAACACTGATCCCACAGAAGTAGATAATAGGTTAGTGGTTACCTGAGATTGGAATGGTTAAAGGGAGGGAGGAATGGAAGAATATTGGTTAAAGAATATTTGCTTACATTTATTAGATGCAATAAGTCTGGTAGATCTGCTGTACAGAATGGTAACTATAAACAATGATATGAATATTTTATTCTTGAAGAATGCAAAAAGAGTGGACACTAAGTTTTCACTACAAACTAATAACTATGTAAAATAAAGAATTTGTTATTCAGTTAAATAATTTTATAATGTTTACATACTTAAAACATCATATTGTTCACAAAAATACATAGAATTTTATATGCCAATTTGCAAACATAAAATAACAAAATGAAAAATATTTAAATATATTTATTAAATCAAACTTACAAATGTAATCTATTTTCCTGTAACTTTAGGTAGATGATATATTGAGGGAACAAAGCAGGAAGGTGGACTACCCATAGGTAGATAGGATAAAAGCCTCAGGGAAGGGAAAGAGGGAATGGGACCAGTCCATCCTATGAAGAGACATCAGGCCTGGGTAACACCCTATCACTGCCCTCAACAGCTTCAACCACAATATCTCTTCCTCATTTACCCTTTTACCCCTACTCCCACCCCTAGCAACAGTCAACCACAAAATTTTCTCAAGAGCACCTCTTGTGCCAACAAACCCTCACCCCAATCCTTATGTTAATAAAGGCTTGAAAATTACTTTCCTCAGATTTGTTGAAGACAAAATAGAGTTGATTGGTCCCCTTCTAAATGCTATATCCCAACAATCACCTATGGAGACAGATTAAGCCCATGAAACCCCCCAAACAATAGACACACATGGACAACTTCTCTTGGGACCCCTCCCTCTTTGGAAGCTCTGCTTTCTTTGTATTACTGTAATAGATCCTGTTTGCTTTCACCCTTGTGTCCATGAATTTCATTCTTTGAATTTGTGGTATACAACCCAATGAACATCCACACTTCACCTTATAGTATCACACATGGACAATAGCAATAACAACCAATAGTATTTATTAAACAGTTATTATGAGCTAGGAGAAAATAAGCAATTTTCACAGAAAGTCCATGAGGTTGTCACATGTATTATCACTTTTAACAGAAGAGGAAACAAAATGACAATTATTTTTTCAAAATAACCAGTTTATAAGTGATGGAGTAGTGATTTAAACAGGTCTGTTTGGTATCAAAATCAATGTGTTCAATCCCCAGGCTCTACTGGTTTAGGTTTGGACATCTGAATTCATATGAGAGGTTTTTATTTTAACTAAAAACTTCTCTAATCATTTTTTAATTAATGAATCCAAACATTAAATTGTTCATGGGAAAAAAACTTAGTAGATTTTGCTGAAATATAATAATTAACTGGTTCTTTGATTTTAAATATGCATAAGGGTTTGAAAATAACTCGTGTTAGTTCATTCAATCTAATACAAAACTTCACAGAAGAATTCCTTGAGATTCTAATTATAAAGTATAGAAGTTTAAAAGTTACATGTATTGCTCTATTAGTAAATAATATACATATGTGGTTGATGTGGCTACTAGATCCTGGACATTTCATAGATATTGAATGGATCATAGAATAGAGGTTAAATAAACCAATTAAACATTTATTTAGAAGAATAGATATCTCAGAATAATTATAATAGTGTTATAATAACACTAAATAAAACATAGCTTCTACAAACTAAGTTGATACTTGTGCTAGTAGCTATCATTTTCATTGCTGGCATGCAGTTTTTCAATTATTAGTAATAACTCTAGTAAGAAAACAGTATGTACCAATGACTAAACTGAAATACTAAAAGCTTCAATAAAATTCCCAACTCCTCCTAACTGCTTAACCTAGAATCAGACTTTAAATTCGTATCTAGCTAGTGATAAGAAAACTTGTAGAATGAATCCATGTGTAGAGATGCAGCATCATTGTATAAACAAGTATTTCTATTTATGTCATATCTATCTTTCTAGTACAAAGGTTTTCATGTAGAATATAAAGGGAAAATAACTTTTAGTAAACCAGAAATTATATAAATGATGTAATGATCAGATATCAGACATTGGGCTAAGTATCAAAATATGAGTATATCTCATATCAGTAATATGGAATATCACTGATTTGCACTAGAAATTCATAGAAAAGTACTCATATAGTTGTATATATGTATACATTTTAAAGTAGCTAATATATGATAACTGGCTTTGGTGGTTGAGATAACCACCTCTCACAAATGTTAGGAAGGTCTTACTGTTTTGTTAGAAATGTGTTAGAGTACCAGGCGCAATGGCACATGCCTATAATCCCAGCACTTTGGGAAGCTGAGACAGGAGAATCGCGAGTTCAAAGCCAGCCTCAACAACTGTGAGGCGAGGCGCTAAGCAAGTCAGTGAGAGACCCCTTCTCTAAATAAAACACAAAAAGAGGGCTGGAGATGTGGCTCGGTGGTTGAGTACCCCTGAGTTCAATACCCAGAAACAAACCAAAAAAAAAAGTGTTAGTGTAAGCCAACAACATAGTGATACTCCCTGGGAATATTCACATGAAACTTGTTTTGTTTTTGTAAGTTCCCATTGGTGTTCAACTTTGGAAGGAAATGAGGATAATTTGTACTTCCTTTACACTGAAGTGTATACCTTTATGCCCCCTCCACATATTCAACTTTAGATTCTGTCCCTGCAAAAGAAATAAATGTATCTAAACAGATGTGTGATGTATCTCTTACTAGGTATTGAATAATATCAGGAGGTTTCATTTTCAGAAAGTACCTTCAGTTCCTAGTTTCAAGAGCCTGACTTCACTGTCAATCACTTTTACCAAATGACTGAATCAACAAATGGAAACATACTAAAAATCCATTAAGTAGAAGCATGGGAATGTAGGAAAACAGATTGGAATGCTGACTTCTTAATTCCTGGGCTTAAATGTAGTACATTGTATTTCCAGATGATATTTCTTCTACTACTGAAGACACTAAACATAAATAAACAAAAATTTTCACTGTCCATGTATCTACTGCATAAAAATTAATATATTTCATGTATCTTATTACTATGTCCTAGTACAATTTTGGCATATTATAATAGAATTTCTCATTGAATAAAAGGGCCTTAAAGGTGCTGGGCATCATACATTTATATAACAAGTTGAAAGTGAAATTGAGGAGATGAGGAACAGAGAGATAGTAAAGATATAGCACATTTATGAGAAAAGAAGGAGAAATATCTTCCTCTACGTAGTATATTTCTCTCTCTTTGCTTTTATATCAGGGAAATTTAAAACACACCCTACACATGTCCACTGGTGACTGTGGGACAGGAATACAATTACAAGTTTCCTCACAGCAGTGAGCTCTCAATCCCAGCTGTGCCTTCAGCAACATGAGCCAGCTTGATTATGCTAAAGCACCCCTGGATCCCGTCCTCTTTTGTTTCATTCCTCCCAGGGTCTTAAAGCTTAAACATTTGACATGCTTGGGCAGTTTTCTGTCTAATTTCACCCAAGCTGACTGTGCAGTCAGTTTTATGTGTAGGTGTAGACTGTAGGTGCAAATAACTTCTTCAGTATTTTTTTTTAC